>PVJC01023458.1:0-26393 GCA_004026665.1 Murina feae | reverse complement strand
GTGATCAGGCTGGCAGGCAGAAGTGATTAGGGGCAATCAAGCAGACAGGCAGGCGAGCAGTCGGGAGCCAGTAGTCCTGGATTGTGAGAAGTGGGATCGGGCCTAAATGAGCAGTCGGACATCCTTTGAGGTGTCCCAGATTGTAAAGGGTACAGGCTGGGCTGAGGGACATACACCTTCCCATGCACAAATTTCGTGCACTGGGCCTCTAGTTAAATTAATGATACTCAGAACATTTGTGTAGCAAGCTTTATTTGGTCAAATCTACTCCGTAGGTGTGGAGGGTAATCATGGGGGAGTGGGGAGAATAGGAGATGAGGTGGGGAATGAGCTGGGAAATGAGGGGAGAAAGCAGATGAGACTAAAAGGTGGACTCACATTTTCCCGAGTTTAGCCTAGGCAAGTCCCAGTGAGGCACAATACTCTTCCTCCCACCAAACACCATAACTACAGGGGAAAAGTGAGCAATGGTACTTGCATGGGGATGGGTTTCTTAGATCTTATTTTTGTGAGCTCTTTTCTTTATTTTTTAATTTAAACATAATAAGATCAGATTATTTGCACAGATATGTGCAGAATATCAGGGAACACGAGAGAAGGTAATACCTTGAACCTGGTATCAGTAGAGCACCATGACCGCTGATAGGTATGAAGAGATGGGACCTAGAGAAAGAGAGAGCTAAGTATGGCCAGGCCTACAGTAGGGCAAGTGAGATGCTTAGAGTGCAAGTTTAAGGAGACATTCTCAAGATCCCTCCTCTAGCTCCTGCTCCCCTACTCCCACCCCACTGATTGCCCCTGAAGTTAATTTCCCTAAACTTCTGTTCCTCTTACATCGTTGGACACGGCCTAGGGGCAGAATTTGGGAAGACTGACAGAGGAAATTTGTCATTTATCACAGGATGCACCACTGAAAGGTGATTCTGTGCTTCCTCACCAGACCTGCTCCTAAAAGCAAAGGTAGGCTGAAGGGAAGTAACTCCTGCCCTCTAAGGCTACATTCTTCTCAGGCCATGCCCTAGAGCAGCAGTGTTCAGGCATATTTGGTAGCATCTTACTGGGTGTTTTCTTTCTTTCTTTCTTTCTTTCTTTCTTTCTTTCTTTCTTTCTTTCTTTCTTTCTTTCTTTCTTTCTTTCTTTCTTTTTACCTCTTTAGCATCCACCCATAACCTGTACTGTCTAGGCATTTTTTAGCAATCCATGATGATTTAAAATGTATAACATAGACAGGGGGTAAAAGACCTATTTTCTCTTTTCTACTTAAAATAATTTTTGTATAAGAGCTCTAGAAATATCTTTATGGAAATGAGATAGAAATCATAGCACATACATATAATAATCATGGCACCAGGAACCATTGAAAACATTTAAAATATACTTGATACTCCCAACTCTGAAAGATTTCAAAGTCAAATTTACTCTAGAGTTTGTGAAGTTTAAATTTCAGAATCGGGTATATAATTTGATATTTGTAATTTGTATTTATTTTCACAAAGGATACTTTCAAAGTTGTATAAGCCTTAGGCTCTCAATACCTAGCTGTGTCCCTGAGTATAAGAAGATCCACATAGAGAGTTTAAAAACCTTACCCAAATTTGTGTAGCTGCTAAAGTTGGCAGAGCCAGATGCAGTCCCAGGCTGTTTGCATTTGAGCACAAACTTTCACTTCTAATCTGCATAGTCCAAGAAAACCAGAGAAATCCTGTATCTCTATGCCCAGGCCTTCCAACTCATTCTGCTTTAAGTCTTTTACCTCAGTTACAAATGAGATAAGGCTTAAATCTTTTCAATTTTGACTTCACTTGAATTTATTACCAATTCCATTGTAATACTAAATATCTATATGATTATTATGATAAATCAACAAGCACTGTGATAGAGTCTTTCCCAGAGTCTTTCTGATGTTCATAATTTACTTAAAATTATATAAATTACCTACCTAGGAAGTGGAGAATCTGTGATTTAAATCCAGGTGACTCTGGTCCAAAGCTCATGTACCTACCTGCTATTCAATATTGCCTAACCTGAAGATCTTAGATTTACTACTTGTGTTTCTATTCTATTTTTATTTTCTATTTGTTGACTGTTACTATGTGTGAGAAACCATCTATATCTTAAACTGTCCTAATAACTTTCAAGACAGCCGAGATTACCTTCACTTCAAGGGAGATAGTTGAGATTCACAGTGGTCAGTACCTCATCATTTATTCCAGAGCTAGTGTCAGAGGCAGGATTCCTGCTGAGCCCTGAATCTGAGGTGGAGACTTTCAGCTCCACCTTCCCTGGTCGTGAGGAGCTGGCCTCAGGGGTACTTCGTGAACCCTCCACAGAAACAAGACTCAACCACCAAAATAAGACTCATTTCCCCAATAAGCTGCCAAGTCAGAACCCCCTGCCCTCGAATACTCCCTTTATTCTCTGAACTTTGGTTTCAAAAGACGTTTGGCATTTTCTAAGCAGCAATGACATCTACCCCTAAACTGTAAAAATTTATTCAAGCTTCGAAGGGCCTATTTCCCAGTAGGGGTTCCAGAAACATGTTGAGCATTCTCAGCATTATCACTGGAGCAACATGGAAGTTCTCGGGGTGTACAGTCATGATGCATGTGCTAATAGTCACATCACTAGCAAAATTTACTTTGTACAAGTATTAGCATCTCCATGGGACCATTCTATTGAGTTAAATATGTCACCAGAAAGAACAAAAAATGTTTTCTTTGTCCTTAGGTGTGGCTTGAATTGATTTCTCTAAAGGGCTCCAAAGCGTGTGCTTTCATTCTATAATCCATCCTAAGTGTTTTAAAATAAAAGAACTATCGAACCACGTAGCAGAACGGGGCCTGTGGATGCCCAGAAAGGCCGACTCGTATTCAGCTGGTGCCATGACCAGCAGCATGATTGATGTCACTCAGATTGGAGACCCGGGGCGATAAATAGTCACACGTGGCCGAGCGCCCCACTTCAGGGCTCATGAGCCCCTCGTGAGTTATGTTTTTGTTTTGCCCCCGGTTCCTGTAGGTTGAAAACTTCTTTTTCATAAATTAACCAGTGGTGGCATTTTGCATTTCCGATCTGTTGCCTTTCTCAAAGGCCTTCCCTTGCCGTTTATAATGCCGAATGGCACATTTTCAGGCTGCCCAAAGAGATGTGAAACAATTGGATAATCAAATGCTTTCTTTTTGTTATCATGGCAAATAAATATAGGATTCTCTAAAAGCTTTCTTTCAAATGCAAGGACATCAAAGTGCAAGGACAGTTTTACATGTTTTTATTATATGTTGAATATATATATAATATATATATATATATATATATATATATATATATATATATATATAAAATATTTATTAAAATTTGTGTCAATTAAGAGAAACAACAACAAAGAAAATAATATAATCTAACCATCCATTTTAAGAAAAATAAATTTCTTTTGAAATTTTCTGTCTGCTCCTCCCAGGTTCAATTCTGTATCAATTTTAGGTTTAAACACAGTATTGTTTTCTTTAAATGTTTCTGAATCATGTATAAATGAAATCACACTGTGTGAAAATTTGTGTGATTTAGCTTCCTCTAGAATATATTTGCAATATTTATTCATGTTGATACTTCTACCTATAATTTATCTTCATTGCTGTACATGATTCCATTATATGAACATGCCACAATGTATCATTCCCAAGTTAATGAAAACTTAGATTATTTCTGTTCTTTTGCAGTCCCATTATAAATATTCTTACATATGATCAGTCCAATGTATATCACTTGGTATATATGAGTGAGAGTAGTATAAGTTTAAAGTGTATGTCATGTTGATTTGATACACTTATACATTGTATTATGATTACTTATTTGCTCATGTAATTCCATGAGAAAGATACATTTATAATCTCATCTTATGGGTGGGAAAATTGAGAAGCAAGGTCAATTCACTGAAGTTGCTTATTTAGTAAGCAGCAGAGCGTGGATCTGAACCTATATAGCTTGTTTCTATACCACCCAGTAGAGCCTGAAAAACACTCAGAGGAAGCTTAAAGCAGAAAACTCTATTCCCTCTCAGTTGACTTTATCCTCCTAATGGCAAGAAGAGATCATTGAGGTCCTCATGGTTTAACTCTGCAATATGTACAGCCAAAAGGTCACTCCTATAGAACAATCCAATTTCCTTTTTTTTTTTTTACATTGGAAGCTCAAATTCATCATTTATGTTTAAAATTTTTTAAAGTTTTGAATAATATAGAGCCATTGGAAGTTGTATAAAATGCACAGGACATTCCTGGGTACTCTTCATCCAGTTTCGCCCTGTGGTACCACATTGTATAATATAGTACAATATAATCCACAGACCTTATTCCAATGTTACCAATTTTACATGCACTCATGAGTGTGCGTGTGTGTGTGTCTCTGTGTGTGCTGTGTGGTACAATTTCATCGCAGCTATGCAATCATTACCACAATCAAGATATAGAACTGTTTCACCACCACCTCTCCCTCATCACCCCTTTATATTCACACCTACCCTTCTTCTCATCTATATTTAACAGTCAACATTTAGACAAAGCCTGTGCACCTTTGTGGAGTACCCCATGTCTTTGCTTGGAAGATCTTCGTTCTAATCCCAGAAGAGAGCAAAGTCAAGAGAAAGAAATTGAATTGGGGTAGGAGGGGCAATTCATTGTTCTATTCTCAGCTGGATTAGCTACCAGAAAACATGCATGCATGTTCTGGTTCTCCCATTTCTGATCTTATGACTGCATTATAACTCTGAGGCCTCAGCTTCCTCCTTTATTGAATGGGGATAATGGATGTAAGATCACTTTATTAAAACACAATGCTAACCTAATAGAAGATTGGTCCAGGGTCATCTCTTCCTCTTCTGCATACTCCACTGAGCAGCAACTACACATCTATCCTCCTTTTAGGAAACATGTACACTGCTGCTGTGTTATAAACAAAGTGCCCTTGTGGAGGGATGGCAACAATTTGGATTTCTGAGGCACATGCTGTGAAATACCTGACAGAGAAGGATAGTTAATGTCAGAAATACTTGACTTGTCAGAGAAAACTGAAGGACAATTTCCCTGGCTCAGATATTCATCAGTAAATGGAGGTCACGTAGAGAGCATATGATTTACATTTCTTCTAGCTGGTCACACGTGAACTGAGCTCCATAACCTTGGCATTTTCTTGGGTTCTGAGCTTTCAATTCTGAGGAAAAACAAGAGGATAATAGGGAGTACAGCAGACCACAGCATGGGATGTCTCATTTATAATCGTACAGTGTTTTATATACAGAAATACTTCTGGTGAAATAGAAAGAACCTTAAACCAAGGAAGCAGAAGAGATCCATCCTAGACAGAGCCCTGTCATGTTAATGTTAAAGATATGAAGCCTTGGGCAAATCGCTTAGCTTTTTTGAGTCTCAGTTTATTTATGTTCAAGATGGTATATACTTAATTACTCACCTATCTTATAGGTTGTTATGATGAATAAAATTTAAAAACATATAAAACGCTATAGGAATTGCTGTCAGTATAGCAATTTGTATATACACATAAATATTTGATTTCATTACCATTATTATTGTTATTTTTCAGGAAAAGGAATACATGTATGTGAAATTGTTCTGCTCTTGACAGCCTAGAAACCAAAAAGCAATTATCAGCTGAAAAGTGGTGTGTTATGCTACTCAAGATACAGGGCACGACAAAGGCTGTTTTCCTAGGAGAGTGTGCAGGATACAAGAACTTTTAGCCATTTAGAGACAGAAGAGAGTTGAGCTAGTTTAAGTTCCAAATCCCACATCTTACCAGATGATTATATCAGTGCCCAAACAAGGCAACTTAAGGAAATAGTAATGGATACTAGACTGTAATAAATGAGGGACAAGATAAATATTAATCTTGGATTAATCAGGATACCACCTGTGGTAAGATCAATTCTGACAGGGAGAGAAGATCTCAAGTGGAATGTACCATTTGTACAAGGCTTTAAAAGATGGATATCAATGGCTAGAAACTGTAAGAAGGACACTCCATTTAGAGGGGCCAGTGGGAAGGGAACTGAGGCCCAAAGGTGGGAGTCTGCAGGTCTCATTTTAGTGAAATACAAGTTATATGCTATGTGTATGCTGTGCTTTCCAGGGAGAAGAGGAAGACTGACTTCTATTTGAGAACCAAGAGTATGTTGAAGTATTGACCTTTCTAGGAGAAAATAGAGCTACAGATCATTAATTTCTCTCTGCTGTTGGAAACTTCCACTCATTTAGACTAAGGAAGTCATCCCAAACTTTGCTGTTCATTAGAATTGCCTCCACTCCTCAGTCTCCCCTCTCTCTCTCTCTCTCTCTCTCTCTCTCTCTCTCTCTCTCTCTCTCTCTCCCCATCCCCCCTCCCTCCCTCCCTCCCTCCTCCCTTCTCCTTTCCCTCCCTCTTAAGATCCAGTAAATTAGGAATAACTGTACATGGAGAGAAAAAAATTCAGGAGCATGGATGGATAAGTATTTTTAAAAGCACAATTGCTTGGGTCCAATTTCACAGTAAGAGTAGTTTTATCCTGCCCATTTATAAGATGAGGAAAACTACACTCAGAGATTCCAAGGCACATAGTAACATACGTATAAACTCAATTAAGTCTTCTGACTTAAGTCCAATTATATATCTTTCTTTCTAAACACCCTTCACAGCAAAAAAATAAAAATAAAAAAATAGAGATTTTTCCCAGATTAAAGGGCCTGCTCTATTCTCCATGATGGCTAAGATTTTTTCTATGTTCTACCAAGGAGAGAGTTTGTTGCTGTTTTTTTGTTTTTAATATGAATTCCTTTAATATGTGATGCTTACATGACAAGCCATGTGAGCAGTTTCTGAATTAAAATTTTGGCAGATTTTTTTTCGCCTTATTAGTCTAGAAAATAGAAATATTCTCCAGGTACTTGTGTTAAAGGAAAATAGAGTTCTGAGAAACTGGCTCCTTGTTCTAAATCTGGACAAAGACTAGATACTAGGAAAAATTACCAATGTTTACTTTTACAACATTGGAGTTTATAGTTGGGAAAAATTCAGAAATATTAGTCACATAGCAAGGGCATTTTTTTATTACAATATACCATTGTTGTGAACTATGTCAGTCCAATTATGTGTCTAGAAAAAAAAGAAACATTATTTTGCTACAAAATGAAAATCTTTTCGACCCTTAAGAGTGAAGATAAATGGCCCCAACTGAGCACCAATTTGAACTAGAAAAATCTGTATTTTATGAGTTGTTAGGGCTCTAACTTTTGGAATGTAAAAATGGCCCCAGCATTCTTTATCCAGTTTCTTCCTTTAATTAAGAAATCGGTTTTAATAAAACAAGAAGTACATGAAAACCTAAAAGAAATGCCATTGCTTACTAAGACTAGACCAAGATGCCCAGGCCCTTCTCACAGGATCGTATACTGATGGAGTTTTTCCTTTATCCATGGACTGGAAGACAACCCCAACAGGAGTTAAACTCTTTGATTAAAATAATGAGTTAAACCCTGGTCGGTGCAGTTCAGTTGGTTGAGTATCTTCCCGCACACTGAGAGGTCACTGGTTTGATTCCAGGTCAGGGCACATACCAGGGTTTTGACTCAATCCCTTGTAGGTGGCGTGCAGAAGACAGCTGATCAACGTTTCTTTCTCTCTTTTTCTCTCTTCCTTTCTCTTCTCCCCCCCCCCCTCTCTAATCAATGAAAACTATATTTTAAAAATGAATTAAAATATTAATCAGTTTGTTTCTAGCTGTATGCTCTTGGGCATATTATTTAATTTCTCTTTATATTTAAGAAAATGGAGATACAGATAGGGTCTTGCCAGCATGCATTAAGATAATGTATTTGTAGCTGGTATTTGTCTTCCTCAAAATCTCTGAACACTCTCCCTAGATTTTAGTATTTTACCACATCATGTATTCTCACACTCCAAGGTTAAGTGAAAGGAAAACAAAGCCCTGTTTCTCAGCTTCCCTCACAGCTAAGTTGCAAAATTCTGACCTAGTTTCTGCCAATAAGGTCCCCCAAGTCCCAGAATTTTATCCAAAGGTGAACTACAGGAGGAAACAGGTGGAATTCAAGCCAACATGAGAAGCAGCAGAGCAAGTGTTGTTCTGGGTTGGTTCCAAGGAGTCAACAGCTTGTCCATCCTACAAGGTAGTTCCTGAAAGGTCAGTCTTGAGTTTGTTTCCCCACCCCTCCCAATATGAACCATTAATATCCCTTAATAATGTATTTGTCCTTAATCTGGACAAGCCAGGCTGCTGTGCCAGTGCATTTGTGATCAAATTTAAGCCAAAAAAAAAAAGACAAGAGGTAACCAAGTGGATCACCTGAGTTCCTCATATACGTACTTAGCCTTTCCTCCATTGTGAAACAGCATCCCCAACATTTTCTGATTATTAGAGCCAATCAGCTCTGCCAAAATAGTAATTTTTCTTTTTACATGCTGCTCCCTGACACAAGGAGCCCAGAGTACCCAGGCAGAAGCTATAGTTTACAATTCAATGGGACTCATGTCCTATGACCCCTTAGGATGTCATTACTTTTAAGCTTGCAGAGCAGGAGTATTGAGAATTAAATCATCATCATCCTCATCCTCATCATCACCATCTTCATCATCACCATCAAAGCAAAAACAAAATGAAACACCAAACTGATCCAATAAAAACAACCTCATGGTCACAGTTTTAGAAGTTACTATAATATGTACTATTGTCACTATAATGTTTTTCCTCAACCTAGGCCTCCTGTATCTATTTATTTTGGTAAATTAGTTATGTACTCCTGAGTATATCAAAAGGAACTTTAAATAAATATACATAGAAATGATAAAATTAAAAAGTATTTTACTAACATGGGAAGGGAATAAATCAAAAGCCAAATATGAAGATCTGGAATTCTGGTATTTTTTTTCTGCTGCCCCTTCCCAACCCTCCTTTCAATGAATTAAACTGCAATGCATACACTTGGAAGGATGATTGCACTAAGACTGCTGGGCATCAGAGATGAGTTCTTTCCATACACCACAAATTGCTAAATGTTGCATCAAAAGAAAGACTGAAGAAACCCACTGGTGAGCTGATCATAACTCCTCCTCCCAGGTAGAGATACGCCTAAGAAAAGGTAGTAGACGATCATTAACAGCTCCCCAACAATATACCCTAAACAGAGAGGCTTGGGCTCATATTGAAAGCAGACTTTGGTGCAGCTATAAGTTCATCCATCCTTTGGAGCACACCTTGCTTGGGTTGACCAGTAGCACTGAGTTGCTTCCAGCCACATGGGAGAATACCTTAGTTTTGCTTCTGGTATAATTACACTAAGCAGGGAGTGGAGCTCAGTGTTAGGGCCTTTTATTACAATTGCTGATACTATGTTATCTGAAGCTACTGGTTTTCTATATTAATAATTGACTAAATATCTCCTTTTTATCTGAATGTAGCAGGTGAAAGAATTCAGCAGACTCTTAAATCAGAAATGAATTCAGCTTCTGTTTCACTATCAGTCACTACAAAGCAAATAGAGATCTGTGCAGATACACAAACAGGGAAAATTTCCAGAAACATGAAAAGAGTCTGCACTTCAAACAATTTCTGAAGGTTCAAAAAAGTTGAATTAAACTGAAATAGATTTATTTCATGAAATTCAAAAGTTAAGAAAAAAATTAAAATATATTTAGAGAATATCTGAGGCATTTTAGAAGGCATCCCCAACTGCCTAACAGTCATTTTGCTAGGTATAGAATTGTGGGGTCACACACTTTTTCCTTTACAGCCTTGTAAATGGTGCTCCTTTGTCTTCAGATTGTGTTTGTATGGGAACATTTTGGAGTCTACCTAACATTAGCTTAATTAATGTTTTTCTGGGATGTTTGGAGGATTCTTTATCTTCAAAATATAAAGATTCAGTCAGTGTGTATCTAAAAACATACTCTTTTTTTGTTATTAAAAAAAACATATATAAGGTACATCTCTATTTTTGAAAATACTGCCATGGTTAAACAAGGTCTTTCCCTCCCAAACTATAAATCTCTTGGTTGATGATAAAACACTAGAGATATTCTCAATAAAATGAGAACGAATAATATTTTACTTAAAATTGTAAAAGGTTTTAAAAAGTGAAATAAAACAAGAAGGACACAATAAAATTATCTTTTTTTTTCTCTTTTATAAAATGACAGAATTATCATTACTTGTAGGAGATTAAACTGTCTTATAGAACTCAATAAAACCAACAGGAGAAAAATTGTAAGATAGTTTAATATCATGACTAAAATAAAACCTACACCTAAAAACAAAATCAAAAGACTTTATACTAGCAATAGTTAAAAAATTTGTAAAAATAATAATATTAATTACAGCATAGAAAAAATACAATTACAGAATTATGAAACATGTAAGAATTATACATTGAAAAAATGTATATAGACTCAAATAAAGGGAAAGTAATCATCCCAGGAAAGAACAAAATATTAGAAAATTTTAAATTATTTTTGAAATAATTTTTAAACTGGTTTAAATTTAATAAAACTATCCCTCTGATAAAGCATGTGGGTTAAATATTCCCTTATACAAAGATCAATTTCACTCATCTATAACTAGAATTATTGTGTTTTGTTTTCTGGACCTATAAAATTTTAATTTCTCTTGGGTGATTAAGCATGCAAAACAACTTTTGACATTTTAAAAAGAAGAGTTATAATTGGATTCTTGGTCACACTGGATTTTAAAACATATTAAATGTTAAAGTAATTAAAACTGTAATACTGGTGGAAGAATTAGTGAACAAATCAATTGATAGCACAGAGAATGACTGTGTGTGTATGTGTGTGTGTGTATAGTGAATTACTTGTAATTTATACAAATCTCTTGGGGAATCAAGGAAATTGGTTAAGTATTCAGAAAAAAATGTGGTCTTCCTGCCAAACAATACTGTAAATATTCTAAGTAGTTTAAAGAAGCAGTTCTCACATTGTGATTCCTTGAAGCCTAGAGTTCTCTTTCAGGGATCTACAAGATTTTAAAAATTATAATAACAAAGATTGTTTATTAACATTTTTATTTTCACTGTGTTCACATTTGCACTGACACGGCAAAAGCAATAGTAGGCAAAACTGCTGGTGCTTTAGCATAAATCAGGGCAATGGCACCTAAGAATGTCCTTGAAGAAACCTTAAAAATTATTAAGTCTATTTCATCTTGACCTTCTTAGGAGCTTGTTTAATATGCTGTGTGACACATGGAAGATATGCATATGACATTCTGCTCCATATGGAAGTGCAGTGATGGTTTTGAAAAGAATAATCTGGGTTTGTTTGAGTTGAGAACTCAACTGATTGCTTTTTTCATGAAACACCATTTTTACTTTGAAAGAACACCTGACAGGTAAATTAGAGTTTAATGAACAAAATGAACCTGTCGTACCAAGGAACACAATTGGCCACATATTTTACCAATGATAACACTTGAGCTTTCAAGCAAAAATTAGAATTTTGGAAACTTATATCCATCATCAAGAGCCTGACAAAACTGAGGTACAGGAAAAGTACAGCTTTCTAAGATGGTAAATAGCAAGAGAACATCACTCAACTTAACCCAACATAGGCAGGAACGTTGTCAAGAGCACTAATTTGTCAGCTGCAGCAAGAATTGGGCTTTTTGACATTGACATCATTAAGTGACGCTGCATCTGCACTCAAGGCCCCTGGGATGGATTTGCTTGATCAATTTTTAAACGATAATCTCTATTTGCCCTAGAGCAGCGGTTCTCAACCTGTGGGTCGCAACCCCTTTGGTGGTCGAATGACCCTTTCACAGGGGTCGCCTAAGACCATCCTGCATATCAGATATTTACATTACGATTCATAACAGGAGCAACATTACGGTTATGAAGTAGCAACGAAAATAATTTTATGGTTGGGTCACAACATGAGAAACTATATTTAAAGGGCCAGAAGGTTGAGAACCACTGCCCTAGAACTTTCTGAAGCCTGAACTACCTACAGGTTCTCCCATGTGACAAGAAGGACTTTTGGGGCCAGCACTTTTTATGAGCACTTGACTTCACACACACATTGTTCCCGGAATAGGGGCCCTAAATTAATTCCACTATTTTATGGTCCTACTGCACTTTTAATTCCACATAAAAAAAATAGCCAGAGGTGAAAGAACACATTTAATTAAATACTGTATGCAGCTGATGAATGTATACAAAAGCATCACCCAAGGGGTATAGATTTTTATAATGAGCTTTTTCTTTGACTTTCTTTGACTTCCAATCCTATTTGAACTTCTCTAAAAGGCCAGACTGCTTTTCTCTTTTACTTCCCATTTTACAATAGGCTTTCTTGGAATAGCTGTGTTGGTTCTGCATGCTGTCAGCACAGCAGGGTCCATCCTCATGATGCTTCAACTCTCAGAGATACCCTGAACTGTCGGAACAATTCTTGAGACTCTTAATGAGACTCAGCACCCCAGTCCTGATGTCAAAGTAAAGCTTTTTCTCAGGAGTTCAAGCAGTGTTTAGTGAAGATCTTATTGTGTGCCATATTGTTGGTAAAAAGATAAACAGCTTAAACAATGACCTTGAATTTACTAAGGGAATTAACTAAAGTGCAGTAAACTTGGCTATGTTTTCATAGACTACCAGGGACAAATTAGAGATTGTATGAAAGATGTTTCCATGGATGCCATTTGTTTTTTGTTTTTTTTTTGTTTTTTTAGGGGACAAATATTCACTCTCCAGCCCTGTCCCCATGAATGCATTTCAATGAATTCACACGGTGGCTGTAAATACTAAAACTTCACACTATTGTATAAATCAGTCACTCATTTAACAAAATGTATTTACTGAGTGCTGCCCCTGTGCTAGAACCAGTGCTTGATATTGGAAATAAAAATGAACTAATACAGTTGCAGTACTTTAGGGTCCCTGAAATCTAGGGATGGATGAAACAACAGGGAATTTCAGTACAGAATTGTTGAGAGGAGACCCTCTTATGTTTCATCAAAGCAACCCTTCTGGCCTGTCTGAGCACCACCACATGTACCAGACATTCCACTCAGAGAACACAGGTGACTTACCTGATGGACAGCCCTGTGGAAAGGTGGAGTCTTTGGGACTCTCCTGTTCAACTTCCAACCTTCAGAGAGCTGGAGTTCTTGGTAGCTCTGCACTATTCTGGTAGGTGCAACTTGGCAGGACAGATCCTACTCCAGGGGGCGGGAGTGGGCAGCTGCTACAGTTATCCAGCCCTGCCTGCAGGGGGGTGGGAAAAGTTAAATACTGGCTTGGATGCAGATGAAAAGCCAGAACTGTCACTTAGCTTTATCCAGTACCAAGTTGACATGTTGACCTCTGTGTGCCATTCCCTTCCTTCTCTCCTATCCCCACAGGTACGTAGCTCCTAAACTTCAAGAGACTCCATGAGACTTGTAACCAGGGGTGCACTGGTTAGTGGCAGCTCATCCCCCTGAACCTGTCTCCAAGGCACCTTTTGCTCTGATTTCCCAGGCTCTTCTGTTGCCCTTTCTATGCCCTTCCTTTTCGCACTCTCCTAAGTATATTTTTGCTCCAGTCAAAAAATTCTTGCTTGCTTTTCTATACTTTATCTCTGATTAATATATTTCCTTAAAAAAAAAAAAAAAGAACGGAGGTTTCATCCTCTCACCAATAACACTAGAATTGTAAGAGATTCTATGTCTATTCTTTGAAGCCATTAAATTGTTGGCAATTTGTGATGCAGCCATTAGAAGCTAAGGCAGGTACTAAAACATGTGTTAGCCCCATTTTGCAACTAAGGCACCAAGGGACACAGAAGTCAGTAACTTGTTCAAGGTCATGTAGCTACAGTGGCAAAACCAGGATTAGAACCTGGCTCCAGAACCCATCTTCATAAACACAGCATCATATTATTCTCTCTCAGTAGGGAGTTCCTTCCCTCTGAGACTATTCAAGTGCAAATTGAAAAGTTTCTTGGTGGGGCTGTAGCTTTAAGTAAACAGGAATACTAGATTAGGGTTTTCATAGACCAGTCCACTGTATCAGAGTTGAAAAACAAAATTCAGACTCTGAAGTTCCTCCTTCACAGCCTAGGATTCAGTAAATTTAGAGTGCTTCTCAGCAATCTGTATTTTTAAAAAGTCCTCTTTCCAGGTAATTCTCATGGTCTATTCATGTTTGGGAATGACAGGACTAGAGGCCTTTTGCAGGTATTTTTTGCAGTATCGAGTGTCTGTGTTCCTGCACCGCTCTTTGCCCTCTATTCCTTGTTGTGTCTTCTCTCCCAAAAGCAGGAGGCTGAGGAAGGTCAGGACTGAAAGGAAACAATGTAATTCCTTCCATTTTTCTATGTCATCCGTGTGGCCTAAGATTACAGAATTGTGCTTTATGTTTCTTTATGAGTTCATATAAAGTTCTAAATTATTAGCTGAATAAGTTCATGTTTTACTACTTTGCAACAAAATAAGAAAAACATAAAATCAGACATGTCCCAAAAGTAAGAATAGGGAAGGCAGAAAGTATGTTGTGAGTCTACACATAAGAAGTTTAATAATCCCAGATGGAAACTCATAATAAACGAGAATCTAGAATGAGACAAGCCAAGGCACTAGGATTTAACTGTTCTGGAGTCTTGAGAGCTTTTTGTTTGTTTTGTTTTGTTTTTCTTTTTAAGAGAAGTTTTGTGGGTTTTTTTTGTGTGTTTGTCCACATCTGTATTGGACTCCTAGAGTGCAGAAGTTGAACATTTTAATTGCCATAATTATTATCCTAAAGGGAAGGAAGACCAGGCAAAAGGATTGTGACCTTTCTAGTGAAAACAAAAGGAGGGGCCGCATTCAATGGAGCAATGGGTATTTGGCTTCCTAACCACAGCTTCAGAGACCACATGCAACTTGACCGAGGACATACAGCTACTTGTGCTGTGGAGCAGGGATAGGAATTTCTTTCCAAGACCTTGCTCTTCCCGTTACACCTGGGGATCAATGGCAGAGCAAGCAACGGCATCCCCAGGAGGGCTCCTTAAAACAGATCGCTGGGATCCACCTTGAGGCTCTGCCTCAGTAAGTCTGGACAGGGACCCAGGAATGTGCATATCTAACAAGCTGTCAGACGAAGCTGATGCCGCCTGTCCAAGGGCCCCACTTTGAGAACCACTGTGTAACTACACTCTTTGGGGAGGATTTAAGAACTGCAGCCACGCTTCAGCTCAGTGGTTCAGTGATTGAGAGCTGAACTATGAACCAGGTCTCAAGTTTCGATTCCCAGTCAGGGCACAAGCCCAGGCATTGTGAGCTCAATCCCCAGTTGGGAGTGTACAGAGGCAGCTGATCAATGAGTCTCTCTAATCATTGATATTTCCATCTCTCTCTCCCTCTCTTTTCCTCTTTGAAATCAATAAAAATACATTAAATAAAAAAGAGAACTATAGCAAAATGTTCCTTCAGCTAAAAGGGTTTCAACACATTTTTAGACCAGAAGTTGCAAACTGATGACACCAGACATCTTTGTTTACAGTGGTTAATTTTAAATCATTTATTCAGTGGTCAATATTAGAAATCCAAAGATTTCAGATGAAAACCTTTTTCTGGAAAAGATCAGATTACCTGACATCGCAAAAATTGAGTGCAGCTTAATATTAGCTTTCCCTTCCTGCCACTGCAAATATCTGCTTTGCCCTCCATGAAATAATAATCTGATAGGTAGCATTTATTGCTTATTTTTTAAGCTCAATTACTTGTCAGTGCTCTGAGAGATGTACCTGCATTAACTGTTTAACCCTCACACTCCTCCATGAAGATTGTCTAACTCAGAGTAAGTTAAGGCTGAGGGAACAAATAGAACACATGAACTACTTTGACTCAGATCCAGTGAAAGCTGCTTCCACAGCTCACGCTTATAAACTATACTGCATTGCAAATGATAACAGCAACACTAGTTGGGCCTTGCTGATGGGCACTTAGCATATATTAATTCACTTAACCTTCACAACAACACCATGAGGCAATATGACTATTAACATTTCATAGATATGGAAACAGGCAGAAAGAAATTAAGCAACGTGGTCAAGTTCACATAGTATTAGTATACGAGGTACTTGAATCCAGGCCGCCTGACCCCAGAGGCCATACTTGCAATGTTTATGCTCTGCTGCAGGCATACATGTTTGTGACTCTGATCTAGACCCATGTCTCCTTTTACAGATGAGGAAACTGAATATCTCAGGGGTAAAATGACTTTTTAAAAAATTGCAGAATGAGTGAGCAATAGAGGTCATGCTCTTACTTGTGAATACCAACATTGTGAATACCAACAAGGACTCTGGCGATGACCCCAGGGGGAATTTTGATTCGTCATCATAATACAAATGGCAAAGAGGTTAAATACATGTCAATGAGATTCTACTCACTGTTTTTACCTAAAGATCATCTCAAATGGATATTGGAATTATTCTCACCTTGGCTGGAAAATCTCACTGAGATTTTATAAAGAACATGTGAGGCCCCACTCCAAGCCCATTAAATCAGAATCCTTGAGAGATGGTGTCCATATACAGATGATAAATAGACATAGATACAGATTTATTTTATTTTAGTATTCCTGGTGACTCTAATGTGCAGCCAGAATTAAGAAATGCTGGATTACACTGTCAAAATATGCAGAGTAGAGGCAATGGCTGCTACTCAGACACAATGCTATCTTTTTTTATGGACATTGTATAGGTTCTTATAAAGCTATCTGGGCCCATGTTCAATGCCAACTGCATCCCTATAAGCAAATGCAATTGTTGCTTGTTACTGATGTGTGTCCATGAATAATTGATGGGTTTTACTTGGCTCCAGCTCCTGATTAAATTCTGTAATGGAAGGGACCTGGGCACCCCCTTTAAAAAGTAAACAGACTTAATCTGTTGAATGGTGATGACTTTTTTTTTCGGTTAATTTCCATGTTTATTACTTTTGACCCTTTCCCCTTTGAATCTGACATTCTTTCTGTTGTTTATATGTGATTGACTTATGCAGCGACACTGCAGAAAATGTCATTGGAAAGTTATCATGTCCCAAAACCACCTTTGCTCCTCAGGACAGCAAATAGGTGATTGGTCATTGTCAGTTTAAGATGGGGGGGGTGGCGATTAGGAAATTCTGCACATACCAATTCAACTGGACAAGTCAATTCAAGTCCTATATCACGTCATGTTCAGCTTCACAGAGGCAAAATAATGAGAATTATTCAAGCAATACTTCAGCAGAAAAACAACATGAATTTGCATCAGCATTTTCAGATATTGCAGTTTGTCTTCTGCAATATATACCACACTTTGTCGTGGTTATTCTTTTAAGGACTGTCTACCTTTTCTGTGAGGATTTAGGCTCTGAGACTATAGGAACTGTGCTTTTTCATTATCATGTCTCCAGCTGTGTATTCTTGGCCCTAACTAAACATTTTTTTAACCTTTAAATAATTAAGTGAGTAAATAACTGAGTTAGGTATTGAAGACAAGGAGAAAAATAAGGCATGACATCTGTAATTGAGGAGTTTACAAGATTAGGAAAGAAATAGGAATGTTCACGAATTAAAATTCAATGTGGTAAGGGTCGTAGGTATAAAGGTAGGTACAAAGCAGAATATTCATTCTTATATCCAATGAATAGATCAAATCTACCCCAGGGTAGGAACAGCCATAAAAGTTAAAATTCCTTGAATGTACCTTGTTTTATAGATTCGAATCTGGAGCAATATAAATCATTTACATAATTTTGAAACAATATTAAAAGTATATGCCTAAAATTAAAGAAAAATGAAGCCAATAAACTTAACTGAGGGTCAAGTTAATGGCATAGCAACACAGAAAAACAACTGAAAATGATTTTAAGAGCCAACAATTTGAAGGCACATACTTGGTTAAATATCCCGGGAAGTCTCTCTTATTTATTGATTTATCTTTTTTACTGTCTATGCTATATTATTACAGGATTAGCACCCAGTTTGCTCAGGCTTTTCTTTATCTATGCCCTTAAGTGAAAGAGGGAGGCAGAGAGAGAGAGAGAGAGAGAGAGAGAGAGAGAGAGAGAGAGAGATTTGAAGATGCCGGGCAGCTGGCTTTTGAAATGGAGTATGGAACTTTGAGCCAAGGAACGCAGGTGGCTTCTGGTAACTGAGAAAGAAAAGAAAATAGATTCCTCTCTAGAAGGAGAACAGTCTTTCTTGGCACTTTGATCCTAACCCGTTGAAACCCAGTTCAGATTTTTAATTTCCAGACCTGTGAGAGACTACATTTTTGTTTTATGTTACTAAGTCTGTGGGTTGTGAAAATATATGATAGCAGCAATATGCCGGTTTAGTGGTGGTTTCTGATAAAACATTTAGTCAGCCTTGAAGGAGTTGGGTATGACAGATTGATGCCACTTGAGCAACTAGAGCGGGTGGTCTTGTCCTATGAAATGGAAAACAGATACAAATTTCAATGGGATGAGAGTAAAATAATTCGTGTTGAGTTTCTTCTTGGCCTGAGTTGGGAGGCAGGCTATGTTGTGAGTTTCTAAGACACCGAGGCCTTGTGTTGGTTTGGTGGAGGGTGGGGAGAGTTGGGAGATCATTTGGAAAGTATGTTGCCACTTCAGAGGCAAACATTATTGATAACTGGGCGGGGGTAGCATGGCTGGTATTAGGGAGCTAACCCAAGGGGGTTAGGTATCAACAGTCCCAATGCACAGCACCCCTGTGGAAGAGATGAACTGTGATGTAATTCACCAGGTGGCACTGAGCAGGGTTGACTCAGCACAGAGTGCTCTGACAAACGTCTCAGCCCTGATAATATCTGCATGTAAGGCATTCTTTATGCTGGAGCAAGCCTTACTGTGTTAAAAGAACAGTAATACATTACCTTTATGTGGTGTGTGTATGTGTGTATGTGTGTGTTTTATGGAGCATTACTAGTCAGTAACAAAGAGAAAGATTATTAAGTAACTGGTATTGGGACTATTGGTTAAGACTTGGGGGAAGAATAAATTCATTTGGCTTCCACATTTTATCAAGAATATAAACTTTGGGTGGATTAAGCATTAAAATCATTAAAAGATTCTATATAGTCGTTGTCTTCCATTATGAGCTTTTGACAATTGATGTCAGTGGGGAGTTTTAAAGCTTAAATGGCACAGAATGAGTGGAAAAGAAGAAACTAATGTTTATCTACATGTAATTTAAAACTTTTCCCTGAAGAAACAACCAAAATTAAGAGGAGGGTAACAAGTTGGGAAACAAAAATATATCAAGTGTGACAGCATATTACTACTAGAGAGAACACCCGTGGAGGGAGAGAATAGAAAGTCTCTCATAGATAAGTATGCAAAAGACATGGGCAATTCATAAAAAAAGAAATAAAATTAGATTAAAAACAAATGGAAAAATACTTAACTTACTAGTAATCAAAGAAATGCAAATTAAAATGCAATACCATTTTTGTTTATCAGATAGTAAACATTTAAAAAACCTTGTAATATTCATAATAGCTCTCCTAAACTGCTAATGGAGTATAAAATGACAAAATTTTAAAAAAGATATAGAGTCTAAATTTCTGCAATGGTTTAAAAATATTTTTAAAACCTATGTATAAAAAATAGGAAACATATAACATGGATGGATTTATGTAAATTCTTGTTTTTCTCTGTTTTCTTTGTCTTGGTGGCCTCTTTTATTTAATAAGTATGTAATTATTTAATTACATTTTTTTTTGTAATTGAAAAAGAGAGATATTTATCAAATAAATATCTCCTTGAATCCGTTTAAAAAGGGAATTCAGATAACCTTGGGTATACAATGGACATTTAAAAATGTGACTCCATTTAGAAAACACTGGCTGAAAATGCTGCTGAGAATCACAGCTTCTGTTTAATGAGACCATGTAAGCAATACCATGAGCAGATATTTAATGGGGAGCAGAAAAATGTTTGGTGTTGTTTTAAAGAGTAGAATATTGTTTCCTTTGGTAGAAGAGAGTTTCTTTTACACACAGCAGCAGAACCTGGAGCCACCTCTCCTCTCTTTCTGCTTATTCCAATTACGTGCAAAACACCCAGAAGGATTTCATAGCAAGCCTCTTGATTGCTTGTCTTGCAAATTCAAATATATAAATTGATAGCAAATGTCACATTACTAAGAATGCTTAATTAAGTCTCTGTAAGACTCCCAGCGAACTGGAAAATGTACAGAGGCATCGTATTTACAATTACCTTGATTTCCATTCACCTGTGGCATTTTAGGAATTATACCAATTTCATTTGAAGTTATTGCATTTGCTACAATAATTGGAGAGGATTTTTTTCAGTGGGACAGGAAATGTGGAAAGCTGGGTTATTTCAACACCTACCTGTTGCTGAAACCTGACAGTGACCCAGTGAGTCAGAACAACGCCACTTCCATTTATATTTTGTACAGGTACTACCTGAGGTTGAATTGGCTTCTTGTGGCCTTTCACAAGGTGAGGCGTACACATAGTTTGGAGTTGATTTTTTTCATCTTCATGGGGTCCAGAAGTAGGGGGCGGCTTGGGGAGATATGAGCCTCTCTGGGGAACAGTCTGGAAGCTTTTCTGATGGAGTTATGGTGTTAATAATTAGTTGAACCTAGCTGCCCACTTTTATGTCTCTATCGTCTTCCCCTGTGGATAGTAACAGGTGTCGTGAGTTTCACAAAGCAGCTGCTTCTAAGGGCCATAACAGTCCACTCTGCCCCCAACATGACTGTCCATCCTGCAGAGGTCATTTTTGGTTTTTGAAAGCCACAGTCCCTTCTAATGCCTCCTTTGCTTGTAAAGGATTGCTTGGCAGAATGGGCCATTTTTATAGGTATGCCATATTTTGTGAGCTGGCCACCATCTGTTCCACCTTCCAATTAGCAAAGCAAATGGGAATCAAAGGCAACAGCATCAGAAATCCCAGATAATATTTTCTGTTCATTACATCTTTTGCCTGATGTGGGTTTTAATATTTTCATTTGGAACATGCTGAAGGATGAAGCGCACTTTCTGTTACTGAGACACAATTAGAATATTGGGATCCAGCAGGGAGAGAAATTTACTGTGTATGATGCACAAGGGCACATTCAGCATCCTGATCTCTCCTGTGTAGTGGAGATTGCCGCTGAGGCTTGCAAAGCTCACATGATGTTAGGCATGATGTAATTAAGCAGCAACTCCCTGAGCTACTGTTGCCTGGAGAACAGTAAATAGAGTTGCACAAGCAGATATGTGGCATTGAGGTTTCCACTTGTCTGCCCAATAGGCAATGGATTTTCAGCAAGACTTAGAGCAAAAAGTAAATATTCCCACTGAGATGATATGTGTATGTATGTATGTGTGTGTGCCAGACTTGAACGAGATTGAGGAGATGTGAAATTAATCCTATATAATAAAAGAGTAATATGCAAATTGACCCTAACAGCAGAACCACTGGGAATGACTGGTCAGTATGACACACACTGACCACCAGGGGGCAGATGCTCAATGCAGGAGCTGCTCCCTGGTGGTCACTGCGCTTCCACAGGGGGAGCTCTGCTCAGCCACAAGCCAGGCTGATGACTGCCAATACAGCAGTGCTGGTGGGAGCCTCTCCTGCCTCCTCAGCAGCACTAAGGATGTCCAACTGCAGCTTAAGCCTGCTCCCTGCTGGCAAGTGGACATCCCCCTGAGAGTTCCCAGGTTTCCAGAGGATGTCTGACTGCCAGCTTAGGCCTGATCCCCTGGGGAGCGGGCCTAAGTCAGCAGGTGGACATCCCCTGAGTGGTCTCAGACTGGGAGAGGGCACAGGCCAGGCTGAGGGACCCTCCCCCGCTCCACACACACAAGTGCACAAATTTTTGTGCACTGGGCCTCTAGTGATGATCATAAAAGAGAATTAGATGCTACAGGAAGCATGAGCTTAAAATACTCAGACTGAAAAAACAGTGCACTAGCAGCACACAACCATTCTGAGGATTGACAGGAAATGACCAATAGCCACACTAGAGCTCCTAATGGAAGAAGTGGACATCATAAAAGGAACTAGGTTGCAGGGTATCCATATAAGTAGCTATGAAACATTTTTAAAGTGATTTATATTCCTAGCTATGTGTGTTGAGAGTCTCTCACTTTTTCAGTGAAGAGAATCTGGAGATTAGGGGAGAAACAATTGAATATGGCTTACGGCTGGTTTTCTAGGACTCAACTGTCAACAACATAATTCTCAATATGGAACACAGTGTCTTCACCCTCCATAAATGATTTTGTGTACTTTGCAAAGTTCTATGCTAAGGAAACCCTCTAGTTACCAATATAATCTGTATATTGACTGCGATATTTAAACTCTATTAGAATGGACAAACATTTTAGCCAGTTTCCAGTGTTAATTTGTTTTATTGAACATGCTTCTGTCCTTATGCTCATGAATGGATTATGCATTTCCAACCCACTCAGACTGTCCACCAAGAATTAGCATTAACTAAATGTTCACCTCTGAATTGTGGTATATTTAGCTGACCAAGAGTAACATAGTAATTGGACTGTTTCCAACTAGGGTATCCTTGCTAGCTTTGCTCTGCTTATATTAAGATAGACATATTTGTCTTGTAATTTTTTAAACATCCTCATGGAAGGTTGAAGTGCATGCATATGTTTGTTAAAGTTACAGTTAAAAATTGAGGATCTAAACATAGGCTCCTACTTTTTTAAAAACATATTTTATTGATTTTTTTACAGAGGGGAAGGGAGCGGGATAGGGAGTCAGAAACATTGATGAGAGAGAAACATTGATCAGCTGCCTCCTGCACACCCCCTACTGGGGATGTGCCCGCAACCAAGGTACATGCCCTTGACGGGAATCGAACCTGGGTCCCTTCAGTCCGCAGGCCGACGCTCTATCCACTGAGCCAAACCAGTCAGGGCCATAGGCTCCTATTTATGACCAGATAACTCTATTAGCAAAATGAGTATACCTGGAATTGTTTCCCTTAGAATAGCCAATAGTAGGGGCCCTTGGAGCCTAATATATAAAATATGAAATACTAGCCATCTGACCCTCTTTGCTTGCTACTGGTAATCATGCGTTTTATGTTTTCTACGGATGAAAGGTCATTTCCCTCCCCCCCCCCATGAACTTGGGACCTGCATGTATGTATGTATGTATGTATGTATGTATGTATGTATGTATGTATTTTCAGTTACTTGTATTTTTAAACAGCTTTATTGAGGTATAATTGAGATATGATCAAGTGTACATATTTAAATTATACAATTTTATACATTTTGACATATAGAAACTCCTGTGAAACTACACCACAGTCAAGAAAATAAACAATCATAATTCCCAAAAGTTTTCTTGTTCCCCTTGGTTACCCCATCTCCTACCTCTCCCTACCCCTGCCCCATATCAAACAATTGCTGATCTGCCTTTTGTTACTATAGATTAGTTTGCCTTTTCTAAAGTTTTATCTACATGAAATCTTACAATATGCACTTTTTAGCAGACATCTTTCTTTCAATAAATTATTTTGGGATTCATCATGCTATTGCATATTTTAATAGCTTGATCTTTCTTTTTTTAATATAGTATTTTATTGGTTTTCTACAGAAAGGAAGGGAGAGTGATAGAGAGTTAGAACCATCCATGAGAGAGAAACATTGATCAGCTGCCTCCTGCACACACCTCCCACTGGGGATATGGCACCACTGATCGCAACCAAGGTACATGCCCTTCACTGGGATTGAACCTGGGACCTCTCAGTCTGCAGGCCGATGCTCTATCCACTGAGCCAAACAGCTTAGGGCAGCTTGATCTTTCTTAGTGCTTAGTAGTATATTATAGAATTTACCACAACTTGTTTAACCATCACCTGTTGGTGTACATGTGCGTTGTTTCCAGTTTTGGGCTATTACATCTAACACTGCTTGGCACATTCATGTACAATAAGATGCATATTTTAATTTTCCATATTTTGTATATCACAACAGGAACTCAAACTAAATCAACACATCTCTGGCATCTGGAATGAACATTTAAGGCTATTCTAGAATTTGCATAACCCTATAAGAGGTGACAAACAAGGAGAAATATGGCTCATTGATTTGCTAGTTCTTCTTCACTAATTTTGTTTTGAATGCAAAGACACTGATGTTTCACCAATAAAATGAAAACTTATTAGAACAGCCACTAAATCCAGCCTCCAATCCAATTCTCTAAAATAACACACAGGAACACAGCTCAAATAGACTTTTTTTCAGTAAATGATCTCACTTCAATTTTAAGGTGCACATTTTGCCATATTTAAATCTTTTAAGAGGTGGATGCATCTTTCAGTGGGTATATACATTTAATGTAGTATAGTTTCTGCTTTGCCCCCTTTTAACTGTCCATCAGCTGATGAGTGGATAAACATAAATGGTAGATGCATACAATGGAATATTACTCAGCCACAATAAGTAATGAAGTACTGATTTATGTTACAGCATGGGTGAATTTTAAAAACATTATACTGAATAAAAGAAGCCAGCCACAAAAGTCACATATTGTATAATTCCATTTATATAAAACATCCAGAATCGGCAAATCCATAGAGACAGAAATTAGAGTAGTTGTTTCCAAGGGCTGAGCGAAATGCCTGTTTAATGAGGATGAGGTTTCCTTTTGAGACAATGATGAAGTTCTGGAACTAGATAGTGGTGATGGTTGCCTAATACTGTCCATGTATTTAATGCCACTGAATTATACCCTCTATGAGGTTCAAATAATAAATTTTATGGTATATATTTTATTACAATAAAATGGAAGTAAAATTATTTTAAAAAGCATATTATTGTGATAGTGTGCCATTTAATTCATGAGCATTTAAAACCAAGGAAATGATATGACTTAACATGGCGTGTGAGTTAGAACATGGACTGGCCAGAGATATGGATCCAACAGCATGATCCCAGAAATAAAAGACAACCAAATCTCAAACAGCATGTGTTCTACTACAAATGTACTTACGCTATGCTTGCCCTCATGTGGAAAACTTGGCATCTTCCATTTAGGCAACTAAGATATCTCACTTGAAACTAGAAAAGCTGGCATCTTGGGTTGTTGTTTTTTTATTATTATTATTCATGTTCTTAAAGTTCACTCATTTTTAAAACTTATTTAGAAAAGAGAATATTCAACATAACTAGGGTAAACTCTCTTGGATCTTGAGCTTGAATATTGAATAGTACAGGATTTATACCATTGCCTCCACCTGCTCTTTTTTGGGATTGGACTATAAATCTGATATTTTTTTCTAAAACTTAATAGTTGCACTATTTTATTGTGATGACCATCTAGCGCACTCTAATTTTAAAAGAAGAAGAATCTTTATCTCAAGGATTGGGTCTGCAGACATTCCTGCATAAAGATAATTATGGCCCATATCGATTAGTGGTGTATATATAAGAGAAGCACAAATAATGCATATGTCCCACCCCCTGGTTTCTGATGTTTGATTGTTGGAATGGAAGCATATACAGCAGGGCATAATTGTTTCTCTGAGGGGTACTGGCAATTCTGGAGTAGTGGGAGTCACAGAATTCCAGAAAGAAACATCCTCTGAAATACAAATTTCAAAAGTTTTTCGTCCTGCTGTTCACTTCAGAATGTGGCTGGTCAATTCTATGCCTGCGTAATGTAGATGTGCAATAATGTTTATGGAATTAAGTTGTTTAAGTCATCAATTAAGACAGAGCCAAGGTTAATCCAAATCTCCTGAATTCTAATACAGGGCTCATTCCATTAACCATGTTAAAAAGTGACTAAGCTCAGCTTAGTGCTTGCCTTATTAAAAAACATTACCTAAACTAATAAAAGCGAAATAGTAAAATTAACCGTTTCTCCGAGACAGGGTAAGCCACACCCACCAGCCAATCAGAGTGGCTGTATGCAAATTAGCCCAGCCAACATGGTGACCGCCACTTACGGACCTGAGTAAATGTTTAGGCAGCGTCTGTTGCAGCAGGAGTGAAAGCGATACTGTTTTTGGCCCTTGGCGGGCAGGCTCTGAAACATGTTTCAATAATGTAACAATCATAGAATCCTCAGGAGCTGAAGGGAACAGCAGCCTGGCCTGCCTTACTAAGAGTAACAAAGTCTTATTATAGACGCTGCGCTGCGAGGTGAAGCAGAGGAGGTTTCGTTACCTCAGCTTAAAGGAACAGAAACCTGCATCCAGCCGGCCTTGCTGGGACGTTGGGTCAATGGGAGCTGTGGGCAGCCTTAAAGCCCCTCACCCAGCCTGGTCAGGCACGCCAGCAGGTGGGCATCCCCCGAGGGGTCCCAGACTGCGAGAGGGCACAGGCCGGGCTGAGGGACCTCCCGAGTGCACAGAGCGGCTGCA
>PVJC01023457.1:0-26397 GCA_004026665.1 Murina feae | reverse complement strand
TTACCACAGCCTCTGTGCCCATGCTGTCTAGTCCCAAACACCCTAGGGAGGAGGAGGAAGGAGAAGAGGACACACAGTTTTCAGTTCTCAAAACCACCAGGAAGCATTCTCTGCTTTCTAAGAAATAAAATGGATGGCTTCAGTGCCTCACACACAGAACCTTGACTGCTGGCTTCTGGAGCCCAGGAGTTCCTGTCCCCGCTCCCCCTTTGCTTCTTCATGCCATGCCCCCTCACTCATTTATTTTCACACTCTATCTCAAGAATAACGTTCCCACTCATTTGTCACATACAGTACAAATGCCAAGTAGCTGTAACATGTGAAAACTGGATGAGCTTAAACCTGGTGGATAAATAAAAGACTTATGGAGGATCAGTTTTGGATCTGAAAAAAATAGCTACTTTTTAAAACATCAAGAAGATGAATAATAAATATCAGCTGGAAAAGCTGGGTGAGGCTGCCGGTCACTACCTTTTCCTGGGTTCTACTTCCCACACCGTCACGCTGACGTAAAAGCATCCCTGGGCCCTGCTCACCCGCTCTCCATCCTCTGGCTGCACCTGCTGTTGACACACTGGTGAAGAGCATCTTGCAGGCCAGGGTCCGTAGCTGTGTACGTGACCGGCTCCTGGTGGACCTCGCAGCTGGGGTTTCTATTCAGGAGCAAGTCTGGAGGTTAGGACCACGTACATGCCAAGCTCATCATGCCCCTGGCCCCGATGGTGTCAGGCACAGCTGGGTTTGAATCCTGGTTTTGCCACTTAGCTGTATAAAATCTCGGGCTAATCACTTAACTACTCTGAGCTTCAATTTGTTCATCTTTACGTACAAAAGAAATACCAAAAAAATCAGGAAAGCATAAATAGTCAACAAAATAGGAACACACAAAATCAAAAATGAATGTTACCTCCCCTCACTCACCATTCTGAATCTGACTTTTCAGAAGTAACCACTGCTGTCGGTTTAATGGAGGTACTTTTATACTTTTTTTCTATGCCTAAATGAATATATACAGTTGACCCTTGAACACATAGGCTGGAACTACATGGGTCCACTTATGCATGAGATTTTTTTCGGTAAGTACCTGTCTTGTGTTTGATCCATTGCTGGGAGTCTGCAGACACAGAGGGCGGACCCTCTGCATTGTTCTATGGCATTTTATACAATGGGCTTGAGCGTCTGTGGATTTTGGTATCTATGGGGGATCCTGGAACCAATCCCCCACATATATGAGGGACAACTAAGATTTTGGGGAGTCAAAAGTTATACACAGATTTCTGACTCTGTGTGGGGGTACTACCCCTGACCCCTGCTTTGTTCAAGGGTCAACTGTACTAATATGCACACACACAATATTCTTTCTTTTAAGTTCTAGAAAAGGGACTTTCCACAATTTATTTAACTAGTTTTAAAATTTGTAATTTAACATAAATAATGCTATGTTATGTGTGCACATGTGTGTGTATTAAATATACCTACATACTTATCACACAGTTAATTCGAAAACTGAGTGACTCAATGTACATAAAATAACCGCCACAGGGTAGGCACTCAGCACATGCCTGTAACAGTCTCGTATTTTTCGTGTATAGCGCATATACTGTTAATCTTTCACAGCATTTACATTGAAACATGGAAGTGGACCTCATTTTAAGGCTCTCTGGAACTTGGAAATGTGGCTCACAGAACAGTTAAATCAGAAGAATGAATCATCTTCTTATGCCCCACCCCAAAACAAATCTATAAACAAGATTCACAGCATATATATTGTCCCAAAAAATGTATACATATACTTTGAATAATTATAAAGGTAATGTTTATTAAAATACATTTCAGTTTCAAAACTGAGCTATCGGCTGTTAAAGTATGTACACACTTTTTGGGGAACACCCCATATGTAGTACATAAAGTATTTTTACCTGTTTTCTGCATTGGTGAGGTTGCCAGTACACTCATTGACCTCCAGAGGGCACTCACAGGGACATTCACATTCGTTTTGTTCCATTCTGAAAAGCAAAAGAGAAAGTTACCATGCAGAAGGTCACTAATAATTACATGTTGTTCACATACCAGGGAAAGCAAAACAAACCAAACAGCACTTGAGCTAGTTAAAATGGACAGTAACAATGAAATGATGACCACAAGTTTAGATACACAATTGGCCTCAACCCTCCGCTCTGTGGATATGCTGCAAACAACAGCTCCAAATGCTTCCATAACCAGGACTTCCCTTTTCTCCAGGACACACACAGCACTTTCTGTTTATTCTGCAGATGCCACTTCGGAACGACTGGCATCAGCTAAATTACTCAACAGCATGATAAACAGAGACTAGGACCCACAGCATTTTTACCGGTGACAGTTGAGGCAGAGCCGGTCCACCATGCTACAAGCACAGAAGGCAAGGGAGTCGCACGTTTCGTTGACAATGCCCACAAATGCATTGGTTCCCGGGATCCTCGCCAGTCTGTACTTAGAACAGTGGCTGCCATGCACAAGGTTCGTCAAATCCCCCTGTAGACAACCGAGGTGTCAAAAGTGACAGACAACAATGCAAAGACTCAACCCTACCATGATGAAAATGACCTCTGAACCATCTGCTGAAAACAGCGTACAATAACACTTTGTCTCTGATTACAAAAGTAGGACATAGTCATGTTAAAATGTTGAAAGATAAAAATTATTTACAATGCCATCATAGATAATGCTCATTTAACAACTGCATATACATCATTTATTCTTTTGGCTACAATTATAAAATAAAAATTCCATGGCTTTTAAAAAAATAATCTGTTCTTTCCTTTTTAACACACAATAATACATCATAAAATGAAAATAAATGCAAGAAGCAATGAAAGACAACTCTCCAGTAAGGAATAGTTTGGAATTTATTCAAAGGCAAACCTAAACAATCAGAGAACAGGCATTTGCACCCTCCCTTTAGATAATAAACATCTGTTCTTTTAGAATAATAAAATTATTTTAACACCAAAGCCCCCTTAAGAGGTCAGGGTCCTGCTTCCAGAATAAACAACGCAGGTAAAGTAAGCACCCCTTTCTTCATTCTATAACAAGGAAGTGTGACAGCCAGTTTCTTGAATTGCCAACTTTGTCACCATATTAGAAAATCAAAGATTCGAAGGTGTCATTGTAACATGGAGTGTGGCCATTTTTGCCTCCACATATATCCTCTGTAGTAGGCCAATTACTTAAAGGCATGTTTGTTTCCATGCCAGCATCCCCTACAGGTGTGTGGTGAGGATACGCCTAACTGAGAGCCATGGCACTGAATGGGTTCTCAGAGGTCTAGGCAAATTTCCCACTGCCTGGAAAATGCCCGCCTCTACAATATAAGCTAGTACAGGCTTTGCATCAATTAGCTCCAATAGCCAGGAATGCTCCAGGTCCATTTTGGAATAACTGACGCCATTAAGAAACTATCCTAATTCATACAGGGGTTGGCAAAAGTAGGTCTACAGCTGTGAGTACGTAAAACATGAGTTTATTCTTGCATTATTATTTATTAATTATTGTATTATTTTCCATGTGAAAGCTGTAAGCCTATTTTTGCCCATCTTTGTATTTCATTAAGAGATGTCCTGCCTTTGTCTCAGGAAATCTTTGTACAAATGATAGTAGATACTAGGTAAGTTAGACTTTCATAGGACAGCCTTCCCTGACAGCTTCCCTCAGAATACGCTCAGGTTTGTCAATGTCCCCTCTGGAGAGTGTGCTCCTCGGAGTGACATGGGCTCTAAACTGAATAATAACACTTTCCTTGTTGCGAACACACTCTCCTTTTCACATGTTTATTTAAAGAATTCTTCTGTTCCTCCAGAAAGCTGCTTTTGCTATTGCTTTTTTAGAGACTAAGTAGAATTAGGATTTCCATTTAAGCTATCATATCCTTAAAATCAATTTTAATTAATACATTTAGTGATGTAAATATCTACTTCAAATAAAAAGCTTTCTCCTTCTGGATAACTTTTTGTTTCGATTGTTGGTTCCAATGTTACCTGTTTTAGTGCTTGCCTGACTAGGATTACTTACAAATTGGGAAGAAAACTCTTAAGATCTGTAATTATATTTAGGTAAGTTTGCAGCACCTCAAATCATAGAGTATTCTAAGCTAAAGAAAAGAAAGGACTTTTGGGTGAGGAACATGAGCACTCCCATCTTACAGGGTGGAAGACGAAGAGCTGACCTAAATTAAGCTTTACAAATTTCAGGAGATGGAGTGAGGTCTAGAAGACAGGAGGAAAAAAAGATGGTGCCGCATGTATTCATACAAGAGAGTGGGACAGCCGTCAGCAGACGTTCAGTGTCTTTAAGCAAACGACACTGAAACAAAATACTCGGTGGGAGCACTTAAAACAGTCACTTCTTTACTCCGGGCTTTATGTCCCACCCCTGTCACACGGCGGGGCTGGACTTGGGTCCCGTCCTGTCGTTCTATAATTCTAATTCAATGGAACTGCCAAGAGTAAGATAAACATCACCATTATTCTACTTTACGTTCCATAATGGGAAGGGACGTGAGAGTGTTAAGGAATAGACTTACCACGAGGCTAGTGTTGAACTTGTAAAACCTCTGTACTGTCCTGTCACTGAAGCTGTTGCACAAGTTTTTCTTGACGAAGTTGGGGTGGTTCAAGATGTCATTTGCTACCAGGGGCTCCTAAGAAGGCCAAGCGGAAGACACGGGCCACGTAATTAATGAGCTGCATGCAGGCTGCAGGAGAGCTGAGCTACCCGCTTTGCAACAAATACCTTGTGGGTGATGTGCTGCTGTTCCACAGGCGCGTGGCCTTTGGGGTCAATGAGGGTCGGATGTGCCACCAGGTAACCCCTGTCCTCCATGATGAAGCACCTGCACCAACACAAGTGACAACCCTCAGTCGCTGGAGCTGTCTTTCTGTGCTTTCACAGAGCACGGGTCTGGCTAGCCCTAAAACAAGTTGCATTTATTCCAGCTTCTCAATGAATATTCATTGAGAAAATGGAGGACGACTGGCAGTCAGGTAAACAGGTACATCCTTCTTGCGGGGGGTGGGTCAGTTTAAGATGAGAGAGTTACACCTGCCTCTGGCGTCACCTACAGTTCATACAGAATGTGACTGCCCAGTCCAAGGAAGGTGGACTAGAAGAGCTTTGGCAAGGATGGATAAGCAAGTAGTTAATTCTTTATTTTCAGGAGGGAGATTCTGAAAAGAGTGGCCTTGAATGTTTATAGGCACACACTTGAAGTAAACCATACAATTTCTCCTTTCGATGATAAGCATACATAAAATATGACATTCGGGAGACATAAAAAATATATGGGATGGAAATACTAAAGAAGTAAAGCCAGAACTGCTTTAATCAAGACTATATTCTGCTCTATTTTACTCTACACTCTTCAAAACAATTTGCCATGAATCCTGTATTTCCCCATTAAGGGCCAATGTGAATGTTAGCAGTGATATGAAGCATGGGTCATGAGATTGAAATAAGAACGCTATTTTTAAAAGTGGCCTGCATTAAATCAAGGGAATGCCTTTGCTTTGATCAGACATGTTCTTTTGAAATTCAGGCAGAAAAGACTTTTAGTTCCATGAGCCTCTTTCTGGGGAAATGTGAAAGGAACAATCTAAGCATCTGAAATATCTCACAAGGACTTTGGTTTAATAACTAAGTTAACATCAAAAGTGCTACCCAAGAGTACCCTCTGGTCTTTCTAACACCCCGGACATAGGAACCCTCTAATTATTGACTTCTAAAGAAACAAGAGCTTTTAGAGAATCCTGTGCCACAGTCACTCTCTCTGTTATAAGCCAGGTCTGTTTGTCTAAATCACAACTGGCGTCTTAGAAAAACTTTCTTAATAAAACACTCAGACCACGGATTCAATTTCTGGTCTTGACCATGACACTGTAGTTGCCATTCAACTAGAGAAACCTGACATCATTTTCCTTGTATTTTGCAGCTAGGAAGGAACAAAAGCTTACCTTATTTTGTTGCCGCCATCTTGGTTACAAACAGGCAATAAGTCCATCAGAACCTTGTAGAAGTATCTAAGCGTGAAGTCAATGCCCATCACAGCCACAGTATGGCCAGAAGACATCTGTGTACTTCACGTGAGCAAGATCAAAGAGAAGAGGAGGCATGGTTATTTAAAGGTGAAAGCCATGCCCATCATAAGGACATTGTATGGTATGAGAAATGCATGCCTACTATTCCTCCACACTTTCCACCCCTATAAAAACCATCAACTACATGACTGAGCTAGCGTAACATGGAGATGTGATGAGAGAAAAAGTTAGGATGAAAGGTAGAAGTTTCTAAAAAAAAAGAGACCAGCCCAAATAAGGTGCAGCCGTGGAATACGGCTAGTCCTGACTACGGATGCTCCAACAATGATTGGACTACTCTTTGGCAAGAACATGAGGGTGGAAGGGAATAGGCATCAAGTAGCAGGATGGATGCATGGCTACTATGGTTCCTCACAACTGGAAACCTAGAGACAAGGAGCCTGGGTCATCCCTTTAATTATAGGTAGAGGAACTGAGATCTCCCAAAGATTAACTGACTAGTGTTAAGATCACAAAAAAATTTAGTAAAAACAAGTTTTCTTTCTGTAATACTGATGTTGGCTCCATTCAAAACACAACTCATATTTCAGAACAAAACTTTCCTGGTTCATAGGCCAGATCTTTCACCATTCTAAAATGCTAGTCTCAAAAACAGGAGCGCCGAGGAAGACAAAGTTGGGCAGTACAACATGGTACTACCCTTTTAGCACTGGAATCAAGCAGATCTGGGACCAAATCCTGGCCCTATTGGTTTCTATCTTTGTGGTGCCTGGGACAATACTTCACCTTTTTAAAAAAAATATATTTTATTGATTTTTTACTGAGGGGAAGGGAGAAGGATAAGAGAGTGAGAAACATTGATGAGAGAGAAACATCAAACAGCTGCCTCTTGCACACCCCCTACTGGGGATGTGCCCGCAACCAAGGTACATGCCCTTGACTGGAATTAAACCTGGGACCCTTCAGTCTGCAGGCCGATGCTCTATAAACTGAGCCAAACCAGTCAGGGCTACTTCACCTTTTAAGCTTCAGTTTTCGCATCTGAAAGTGGGGATAATTATCTATTTCAGAAAGCTATAAAATGAGGTAGTATATTTACAGTACCATACTTAGCAAACTGCCAAACATATAAAAAACCCCCAATAAGGTGTTGTAGTAAAAGTTATTCTAAAAACCCCCCACAAACTATATAGGTAAAAACTCAGCTGTGGACAGCATGAATTCATTATTCTTTCAGAGAAATTGCTAGATATATATCAGAAGCTTTGGCTTCTCACTTGGAATCTAGGTTCTTCTTAATCTATGTTCATGAGCAGTTGAAAGGGCTTGGTTACTTGACCCCTTTTGTGGCTGGGAGTTTTCAAGGTTTACCCAACATGGCACATTCCAAGAGTCCATAATTATCATCGTCTACCCAACTGATCTCTTTATAAAGAAAACACCAAAAGAAAAATGGCAATCTATTGACAAAAATACTAAAAATTTTAATTGGAAAGTTCAGAAGGAACTTCCCAAAGTGAAATCCTCTTTTGGAAAATCAGAATTTGGGAATGAAATTAGCCTTGCCATGTAGACATCTGACTCCTTCTAGTTACTGTCAACGTTGAAACTAACTTCTATCACCCCAGACCGCATCCCCATTCCAAACCCCCTCCCAAAATAACCACTGGAAAAAAGGAACCATAACCCATTCTAAAAATTCTATCAGAGTTTTGCTATCAAGTGTGTTTGGCATTGGATGGGGGAGGATCATGTGGGATTATCTTTAAGAGGGTACTGCCTCAATAAGAGCCTCATTATTCCTGAAGTAACTTAAATTCCACCGTGAAAGAAATTAATGACTTAATACCTTACATGGGATTTGTGCTTCATAGCAAATATTTTCCTGAAGAATCAGTCAAAAGAAATTTAAACCTCTTTTGGTTGTCCAGGAGAGTGATGAATCTAAATAACAGCCACCATTATGATAATAGTAACCACTTCCATCTACTGAACAGTCACAATTGATAGGCACTCTGGTATCATTTTAATGATGTCTTCACAGAAAACTTATGAGGCATTATCATTTCTAGAAAACTGAAGCTTGGGAAGATTAAGTATTTGGCCAATGTCTCACAGTGCACAACTAGTGGAAGCAGGAATTTGAAGTCAGTGTCTGCAACTCCAAAGTATATAATGCCCCTAACTATTAGGTTATACTGTCTCCTTAAGAGGTTCCAAGCAATTTTACATGATCTATTTCATCTCCTGCAAAGACGTCAGAAAGGAATTATAGTTCCTACTTAATAAATGAAAAATTAGGTTTCAAACAGTTAGAAGACTTAAACAAGATTAATCACCTTTTATTTATGATACAGAGTCCAGTATGGAAATCTGGCTCTTTCTACACTACTTCAGCTGCCTCAGTAAAAAATACAACTCAGGATTTTTGGGACAAGTTAAGATGACGTCCTCTGTTTATCATTTGCTCCAATATGATCCACATGCTGAAGTAAAAGCATGCATATTGCCCATGTAAGTCTAACATTCATATTTTACCTGCATTTCAAAAATGCACACTGTTACCATAGCAACTCTCAAAGATTACCATAGAAAAATCAAACCATGCTTACATTTCTACGTACAATAGACCATGCTGTTTGTGAGATTTTCTCTGCCAAGGACTCATTTGATCAGTCCCTAATCACTATCTGTACTTCATCATCTTTATCCGCATTACCATTCTCCAAAGATGCACACCTCAATTCTCAGGCCACTAACGATGTTCTTGGAAGAATCTGATAAGTGAGCGATGAGTTAGAAAAGCTCCTCCCCAAGCTATCAGCCAAACCACTGTCATAAATCAACGATAAATGAGGATGCCTCCTGATAAGCCGAACATCAGCTTAAATTCTCTCCTCTGACCTATGAAAGTGCCAGAAATTTAAAGCACGAATGGAACGATGATAAAAATAACTGCCATTTATTTGGGATTTGATATAGTCAAGTAGAGGGCTAAGCATTTTACACACATCACCTCATTCAACATGGGCATTATTGTCTCTGTTGTGCATATGAGGCCAGGAGGTCATGGAATAATAATAAGTATATAACGTGTACTGAATCCTTACCATGTGCCAGGCACTGTTCTAAGAGCTTCACATGTGTTATTTAATGTAATCATTGAAGAATCTTTTGAGATTCTTCTTTCATAGGTGAGGAAACCAGGGCGAGAAGGAACTTGTTTATAGTCATACAAATAGGAAGTGGCAAATCTACTTTTTCAGAGCAGAATCAGATCTGAGGACGAGGTTAGGCTCTCAAGCTGGCATATGAGGCCAGTTTCACATTTGAAAAAAACAAACTGCCTTTGCAGAGAGCCCATCTACCAATACATCCATTAAAGCTACAGAGGCTTTGCTTGAGAACCAGAAGAGGTGGTTGACTTGCACGATAAACTGTGTTGAATGAAAAGTACATGGCTTTAAATAAGAAAAGCATGCTCAGCTGGGAAAAATGTTCAAATAACCAGTCCCCAAGACTGTACATTGATCAAGGCAAGAGTGGGTACTTACTTCTGGAATTCATTCTCACTGAGTAACTGGTGGACAGAACCCAGAATTTAAATGTTCCTTTAACTCTTGCTAACTCAAATAACTAACGTTGTATAGTTTAAACACACTCTAAAAACTAACCAAAATAAGGAAATTGAATGCAGGTATTTCTAATTTGAAAGCCCATCACATTTCCATCATGCTTCATTTGGACTAACACCGTAAATATTTATAAGTAAACGCAATGGAAATTCTTCTATCCATTCAAACTCAAAAAAACATGTACATGTTCATATGTATATGAGCAAAAAAAATCTGCACCTTCCTGTGGCAACCCCACTCCACCAACAAACGGAATACTGTACAGAAGGTAGAAGGAAGAGCTAAGGGGTCTGGATGATGAGTGGCCAGGTGGGACAAGCCTGAAGGAACGCCAGAGACTAAGGAGGAAACACAAGGGTCGTTGTTTGCAACCTGCCTTCCAATATCTTTCAGAGCCCATTCCATTGTCATCAAAGGCCACAGTGACTGCTGTCCCCTCAAAGAAATCACTTTTGTTTACTTTTTTCTCAACTGATCAGTGTAGGAGGGATGCCAAGCCTTGCCATTCAGACAATAGTAGGCGTATGCCTAGCAGATGGCCTGTTAATGAAAGCATGGGAAAAAAATATGTTCTAACTGAGCGTTTCCTTGTTTACATGTGAAATATTATATTATGGGAGCAGCTGATTGAGCCAAACAGATACGGTGCCCTACAAAGGAATCAACACTTGGCTGGCGGCAGGGCCCTGCTTTCCACGGAGACACAGGTCATGATTGAAATTCCACACTGAGCTGCTTCCAGATTCTTGCTCCCAATGAACCTGCCTTAGAAGAATTTACTGAATGTCAATCACTTGGTATATAATGAGCACCAGGGAGAAGCATAAGGTTGAGCAAGGAAATCTGTCTCCCATAAATTTTCAGGTATCATTACAGGTACTCATCAAAATATGGTCTTTCTTGGTTACTAGGGAAAAACAGCTATTTGTATAATGAAGGGATTAAAACAGTTTAATGTGTTTGACTTGCCTCTCCACCCAACATTTCACTGACATTTGTAGTTTAAATACTGAAACTTTAAAAGCAGGAAATATACTGCACCCTAAATACATTTACAGAGATACTGACATTTTATAGCATTCCTGAAAAATCCATTTTCAAAATGCCTTTTTTATTTTTCAGGAGGCAGTAGGAGGACAAAATAAAAACGACAGACTCCTATATGGTTCTAAAGTTAGACTGCAATACAAGAGGTAATAAATTTGATGTCTTGATACTTTTCTCCCTTCACTGAGAGCGCTCCCTTCTTTCAGAAAACACTCTCTGGTAATGATTAAATGTCAGGCTCCTATCGCTATTTCTTTGATTGGGGTAAGCCTGGCATTCCTACAAACTGCTCTAGTGAATCTAACATCTTTCTTTTTCTTCTTCACAAGCATCATCCCGGCTGCCAAGAACAGGGTAAGAGCTTTTCATGACTCAACCACGATAGCCTTGTGAGGTGGTATTATCCCCATTTTACAGATGGCAGAGGGAAGCCCAGGGAATCTGGGAGGACATGGCTAAAGAAGACACTCAAGCCCTGGCCGGTTTGGCTCAGTGGCCAGAGCATCAGCCTTCGGACTGAAGGGTCCCAAGTTCAATTCTGATCAAGGGCACATGACGGGTTACAGGCTCAATCCCCTGTAGGTGTGCAGGAGACAGCTGGTCCATGATTCTCCTTCATCACAGATGTTTCTATCTTTCTCTCTCTCCCTTTCTCTCTCTGTAACCAAATAAAGCATTAAAAAAAAAAAAAAAAAAGACAATCAAACCTCAGTTTGCTTCACTTCCAAGGCCATGTTTTTGTCATTAACCTATTCAAATTTTCAAAATACCCTTGCCATGTTCAAGAAATGACTAAGAACTAATGAAAATATTACCTGGATGAATGAATTGTATGGCTAATAGTCACCACGTAGCCAGCTCCTCCAACATCTAAGTAAGGGCCAGTCAAAGAAATCAACCCTGGATTAGCTACTGCATGGAGATACCTAGCAGAGACCAAGGAAAAGTCATGTTACTTTAGGATATGAACAACTCTGTGAATTTCAAAGAAAAGGGAGCTGGTAACTCAAAAAAATATTTATGGGGGACTAGGTGAAAAAAGTGAAGGAATTGAGGAGTGCAGATTGGTAGTTGAAAAAATAGTAATGGGGATGCAAAATATGGCATAGGAAATATAGTCAATAATATTGTAATAACTATGTATGGTGCCAGGTGGGCACTGGGAAATCAGGGAGAACACTTTGTAAGGTATATGATTGTCCAACCACTACAATGTACATCTGAATCTAATATAAAATAATACTAAATACAACTGTAATTAAAAAAAAAGTTTAAAAAGGTGAAAAGTATTTACTATAAATAGTGCCTATGTTACAATAAAATTCAAAAGGGTTTATATCTTTTATGTCTGACCATAGTAACATCAATACAAGAGGTCAAGAAAATCTAAAACTCTCCTTTAAAAAAGATACTGAACTCAGGATATGTCTGAGCTTTAACAAGACCTATAATCTGGATCAGTGGCACCCAACATTTTTTTTGGCCATGTCCCACCTAAGCAACTCTAAAATCCTGAAACCTCCCTTGACATATAATTCTTATTATTCAAAAAGCAAACTTCTGTTCACGTGGAAGAAGTTTAAAACACCATTAACTTGATCTAAACAAGTTTCCAAAGAACAGGGCATCCATGAAAAAGAAAAATAAAAGAACAAAAGGACAGTTGAAGTACTGAGAAAGAAATCACTAAGAAATTGTTAAATAATAATAATATGAAGTGATATGAAAAAATAGCAAATAAAGTTTTAAAACATAATAGAGAACTGAAATGCATAAATACGTCATAATATGTATTTATATGCTGTTTATAAGGCCCCTAGAACCATAAGAAATGCAAAAAAATTTACTGTTAATACCTCACAAATTGCCCCTCTTAAAAGTCAAATTGCCTCTCTGTGGGGCGGGTGCCCCACCCTGGGAACCACTGGTCTACAGGTTTTAGAGGCTAAAATAAAAATAAATTAACGAATGAAGTTGAAATGAATACAATTGGGTACATAAAAATGCGTCCTGGATTGGGAAGGGTGGGGAAACAGGCAGCAAAACAAGAGCTGCCTTATTAGTGACTCAGTTACCGAGCAGCACAAGACTAGAAATCTTGTTTTTATGCCCAAATTGCTCCCCTGCTATACCACCTGACTAGCATTTGTTTTTGAAAATCAGAGAAAAAGAAAGCCCAGAAGTAAAAAGAAGTTTTTGAATTCATACTTGTTTATTTTCCATAGGTCACACTTGAGCTGTAATTGGAAGCCATATCATGCGCAGTGACATTAAGTAGACCCACACCCACTATAGACACACTGCACACAAGATAGAATCCAACAAACTCCTAGGAATGGAAATGGCTGAGCATAAAGCATTTCGGTCTCAAAATTTCAACAAAGAGATAAAAACACTGTCCACAGTGGAAACCCACAAAGCTGTTGTTAGTACATTAAAAACAACAACACACTATTAAAAAATGTTTTCACGGCCATGAAAGTACCTTCTTCAGTGTGACCGCCTGAAGTTGCTTTATAGTATGTGCTTATCATGTCTCTCCAGGGTTTGGGGGGAACCTTTGATAATGGAAGCCCCGAAAACTCACCATTGTCTCCTAGTGGGATCAAATGCTTTGTCCATGAGGGAACCAGGATAAATTCTGAGGACACCATTGGGTGTTGCTATGTAACGGCGGACAATGTAAGTGTTCAGGCTACTCATTTCCATTTGTGTCATCCATTCATCTGTGACGTGGCTGGTAGCCATTACTTCATTTCTGACAGAGAACTGGGAGACAAAAGAAGACATAGCGGGGATCCTTTAAGATGCACATGAAAGGAGAGGGGACCGTTGGCAGCGCTGCCCAGTGCTCTCTGGCAGGGAAGCCAAGCCCAATTACTTCTTCCAAATCTTGCCCCAGCAGATGGGCACAGCCAAACTTGGGGGAAACAAAAGCTTACTGAAAGGCAGTCCGTGGATGTGGGAATGGGATTTACTGCATTGTTCATCCTAGCGAGGCTTTCTGCACTTAAGAGGACAGATCCTACAGAAGCATCACACACACACACACACACACACACACACACTCACACACACTCACACACGCGCGCGCGCGGCAGCTAAATCTCTGCTCCTTAAGCATCATCATAGTGATCTCAACAGACCGTAGGGGCACTTTTCTTCTCTCTCCTGGGAAAAACAGGCCTGGGAAAGTGTCACTGGTCTCTAACTCACACCCCCCACCTAGAAACTGCGTCCCCCCCCCGTGCATCTAAGGCCTGAAAGAGCTTGTTCATCTGGCTCCAGGGCTTCTTAATCCATCAGAAGGAGCATCACCGACCACCCTCCCCCGGCCACATGCTGTCTTTCTGGCTTTCTAGCCAAGAGGCACAGATCCAGGGCTGGGCTTCCCACGTCCAAGGTTCACAGTCAGCAGATCCTCGAGGCCTGGGGACAGGGCGCCCCGGGATGGGGCCCCATGCCAGCACTCACTTTGAGCCCCGGGTTGGCAATGAGGCGGGTGTTGTCACTGAGGTAGGCTGTGTAGTGCTCCACCATGCGCTTTGTCTCAGGCTGGCTAAGGTGCTCGTAGGGGGAGGAAAAGCTGCCAGCAGACAGCATGACGGTCGGACTCTCTGAAAGACAGCAGACAAAGCAGGCCTGAGAACACTGGGCCTTCCTCTCAGGCCCCCACAGAAGCACCCCTAAGGCCCTGCCACCCTGTCTACTGTGGAGGCTTAGAGTCTCTCAGAGGAAAGCAAAGAACTTGACGTGGAGCTACAATCATGAGCGAACCAGAAGAGATATACATACAAATATATGCAAGTGCCTGCTATAGCCAATGTGCAAAATGCCTGAGAGCTACACATGATACTCTTATTAGGATCGAGGAGGCAGCACAGGACATGGAGCCAGAATGGGTTGAACCGGGGCCCCACTGTTTCCCAGCTGCGTGATATTGGGCAAAAGTTGTACTGTACGTGGTGTGTTTTCATCTGCAAAGCGGGGGAGGAATATCCGCACCAACCTTACAGAGCTATAGTGAGAATTATATCAGCTAACATACTATGCAAAGCAAATGAGTGAAATGTGAAGCACGCAGATCAGTGCTTGGCACATGGCAAGTGCCCTAAGTGCTAACTGTTATCGTTCACCCTAGTGTTAGTATCTAGGAAGAAAAATGGAATATTGGAGTCAATGCAAAAATAAAAAATAAAATTAAATATTCTCACAGGCGGATGCAGCCAAACATGGCATAAACAAAAGCCTGTAGAAAGATAGTAGCTACCTAGACATATATAATTGCTGATCCTACCTAAGAGAAAAAGCCCTGTTCTTTATTAAGACAGAAATTCTCAGTGAATTACATGATAAATCATGAACACTTCATTTTCAGCTTTGAAATTCTTCATTGTTCATTCTTATTACATTTGTAAAAGCTTTGAAAAGCATTATCCTGTGTCCTATCTCATTTAAACCTATGGGTCACTTTCTATTCCTTTTGCTAGTTCTCACTCATGGTGTCCTGTTTTCTTGTGGCCTCATTATTTCTGACTGTGCTGGAAATTGTACTTAAACACATATTAGTAAGAATAGTTGAGGCCTAACAGGATGGGAATACCTTCCTCCAAAGAGGACTGTTGGGTGATTCTGTGAGGTGCTCCTCCCCTCACCCCCCAGAGGGGGCAGGTGGTAAGGTCAAAACACATCCCAACAAGGCAATGGTTCTCAACCTTCTGGTCCTTTAAATACAGTTTCTCATGTTGTGACCCAACCATAAAATCATTTTCGGTACTACTTCATAACTGTAATGTTGCTACTGTTATGAATCGTAATTAAATATCTGATATGCAAGGTGATCTTAGGGGTCGCCTGCAAAAGGGTCATTCGACACCCAAAGGGGTCGAGACCCACAGGTTGAGAACTGCTGCAATAAGGAGACTGGATTTAGCCTAAGTGATGTATGATGGGACTTTGGTATTCAACTAGTTAGTGCCTGAAATTCCTTAGGTCACGCAGATGACAGGAATCCCAAATCAAGGGTTGATTTAGTTTCAATTCATCCTTACCCTCAAGATGAAGTCTGATAAGACCTCTGCTAAAAGCATATATGGGGGGCGGGGGGTGGGGTCCCCACCTTCTGGGGACCTGGGATTTGATTTCTGCCTCTCTCCCCAGCCATAAGAAGCTACTTAAAGCACAGTTTAACTTCACAGTTGTTTCTTCTGGATTGGTGAATATGTTTACTGCAAAAGTGGCTTTAAGGTATTCACTTTCTTCTCTGAGTTCTTAGATTTTCCCATATGTTGACCCAGGACCTAACTATCATGTCACTTCTTTGTTGCTTTTCAAGAAGAATTTTTTAAAAAGGGTTTCCATCCAGGAGTTTTGTTGTCCTCAGAAGGATGGGTCAGGATTATGTAGTTCACCATTACCAGAAAGGTTGCTTCTAGGAATGCTGTCCCATCTCATCCTCATGCTATCAGCAGGGGGTAGCCCGGGAGATTATTATTCTATTCATATCTAAGAGGCTTACGTAAGGTAGGCTGCCTAGCAGTGTGCTGTGTTCATGGGCTTTGGTGCAGGAACGTGCCAGAGAAAGAGGACTGTCTCTAAACTCAGAGAACTTAGGACTCAGTTGGAGAGACAAGGAATTTTAAAAAAGAGAAAGAAAACAGTAATGTAAGAATAATGCAATAACATAAAAAATGTTAAAAAGTAACTTAGTATTTCAGAGACAAAACAGTAGGGTCAGAGGTAAGGGGAGGAGAGGCACCTAGGGGACGGGCCTTTCTTGTAGGGACAGAGACTTGCATTTTAGGAAAGCTTGCTGCGGTAAGAGGGATTGAGGAAGAGAGAGAGACGAGCAAGAGAGAGGACACAAGGCTTTGGGTCTAGAAGGTACCCATATACGTGTACACTTACATGTATATTTAACCACAACGGATTATAGACATTGAAAAGTTCTTTACTTCTTTGTGTACCAGGAAAGACGATGTCCCTCTGGCAGCTCTCCTGAGGGAGCTCTGATACATATTTGACACATTGCCTCAAAATCTCCATCATCAATGGAACTGGGTGGAAACCACTTATTTGCCATTCCCTTTTTATTGTAATTATTTTGCTTCACTTTCATTACCAACTGATACTAAACTCTCGCAGTGACTCCTCCATATTGTCCTGGAGTGAGAGGGGGTTCTACTGCCAAGAAGAAGTAGGGTGGTGAGAGTGTCTAGTGGAAATCAGCCACTGGCCTGAGGTCCGTCTGTGTAATGTAGGATCAGTCCATTCATCTCATATAATGTATGTGAGTTGATAAACTACATTTCTGACTATCTCTACTAGTCAGCACAAGGCAACTGAAATACAATGCAATCCCCAAATCTAATTAAAAAATTTCCAGTAGTCTCATTAAGAAAAGTAAAAGCAAACAGGTTAAATTAATTTTATCAGTATATTTTATGGAATCCAATCTATCCAAAACATTATCACTGTAACATGTAATCAATATTAAAAGTTAAGTATTTTATACTTACAGTGAATCTCAACTTGGACTAGTCACATGTCAAGTGCTCAGTAGCCACATGAAGCTAGTGGCTACCATACCAGACATGCAGCTATGAGGGTTATTCCAAAGGACATGAACAGTCTAGGCTCGAGCTCTTCTCTCATCTAGAAAAACTGCTGAATGTCACCCTCTCACATTTCAGAACAGTGACTTCATATTCACCAGCAGTCGTGCTTACCTTGCCCCCACGGCACTTTAGAGAGTCACGCACACCCTCGCACTTCAGTAAGCGTGTCTTCAAAATGTGCATTGAAGGGTATACCTACTCTCGTGCATGAAGACCAAAGACAAAACCTAAATTCAACAAACAAACACATGTCGACTCCGACCTTTTCTGCTGGACATCTCTGGCCCTTTCCCAGTGTCTACGCTGCCAGGCCGTGTCCTGGGAGAGACTGCTTGGCTGCCCTGCTCCCCGGATCTCCTACCCAGACAGAAACTCCATAGGACAAAGTTTAAACAAGGAACCCAAACACAAGCACTCTCCCGTGTAACCTGGTGGCCTCTATCCCTCATCCTCTTCCCACCTGAGCACCGTCTACTCAGTGGGCTGACTGTCTAATGATTCTTAGTCATGAATTTTAAACCCGAGGTATTTCAACTGTGGGAAAGAGAAGTTTACAGTACTGTGAGCACACTGTGTTGTATCGACAGTACACACTACAGATGCCCAGCATGGGCCTGGCACAAGGCAGCGTGCAATACAGGAGGTGGCATTGTGGCCCGGGAGGGACATGAGTCACATCACAGCCTTGCTGCTTTCTATGCTACCTTGGGAACAGTCCATGTTTCCAATAAACCTGATGCCCTCATTTATAATAGGTCAACTCATGTGTTGAATGTCAAATACCTGGCACATACAAATAGGAATTCCCTTTGGCTTTCTTTGCCTATTTCCTAAGCTCTTTGGAAGACAGGGGCCTGTGGCAGACACAGATATGCGATATAGATATATAGCGATTCCTTTTACTATTTCTCCACCTCCTGCCCTACATCCCCCCCCCCAAATCTCCGTATCTGATTTTAGTCGCCATCTCTGCGACTCTCTTGGGTGGACTGTTTCTGGGCCACTAACACTCCTTTGCCGGCACTGGCAGAAAGCTGACAGTGACTATGGAATAGGGAAGTGCAGCACCTTTCTTGAGTCTGGGCAAACTTTACAGTATACTTTATGCTTTCAAGCCCCCCTACAGGATCAGGGTTAGGCTGGGGCTGAGAGCTTACCTAAAATTAAACTCTTGCCTGCTTTCTCCTCCTTCCCTAGCCTGTTCCCCTCACTTGGACACTGGTTTCCTCTGAGAACCCACCCGTAATAAATCATCCACATACACATCTGTGTCTGCTGGAGAAGCCCACTTCAAGGCCAGGCCTCAAAATGTTTTCAAGTTTGTATCCCTGAAACTGGCACTGCAGGCCTACACATTTTTTAAAAATTCAAAATGATGTGTGTGCTGAACTGTTATGAGTTAAGACCACAAAGGAAGCTGAGCAGCACAAGATTTTACCTAGAGTGGCCAGCTGTTTGAAGTGGAGGCAAGCACTGGGCTGGCCCAGGAGGTCCAGCCGGTGGTACAGCAGCTTGCTGCTGGGCACGGTGTTGAGATTCTTCAGTTGTCTGACAGGTATTTCTGGTTGTATCACCACAATACAGAGAATAAAGGAAGTGTCTTGTACCTGAAAAAAAAAATCGATAGAGAATTTCTAATACAGAAAATGAAGGTCCCTAGGAATTCTGCTCTCTCTGTCTTCTAATCCACATGGAAAAGTACTGGATAAGGGAATGAAACACATGAAGATGGGGTGATACACACTGTCTCCGGAAAAACACTACATTTTATGTTTCCTATTTTCCTTTCTGATAGAGGGAAGTTAATGTATGGGACAGGAAATCATGGAGCTAAAGAAGGGATTAGAAACTCGAACCTGAGTCCCTTTGACACAGCGACCCCAGCCATCCCTTGCTTACTTAAGCAGGAACATGGCATGAGAACACGACCATTTTGGGGTTTGAGATGCATTAAAAAATACATAGTTGCTTTTGCAGCGAGTGTTTTTATTTATTTTTATTAAAATAATTTTTTTTAATTGATTTCAGAGAGGAAGGGAGAAGGAGAAATAAAAACATCAATGCTGATAATCATTAATCGGCTGCCTCCTGCATACTCCACACTGGAGATCGAGCCCACAACCTGGGCCTGTGTCCTGACCGGGGATCGAACTGTGAACTGTTTCACAGGTTGGTGCTCAACCACAGAGTCACGCTGGCTGGGCACAATGAGTGTTTTTAGAACTGCCTATTTTAAAAGCAAATTATGACTCCGCATATTCAGCCCACACCGAATCTAGTTTATTCATTGTATTCTCCACTTTCTCTTTGCTTGGTTGGAGATGGCCAGGATCTCCCACTCATGACAAGTACATATCCTGTGACTCCTTCACAAAGCCGTCTGACCTGCCACTCCAGCCCAGGGGAAGCAATGTACGGTAGCTTAGCCTACACTATTAAGCGCACATGTCAGAGCACTTTGCTCCTAGAAATGAATGCTTGCCTAAAATTTGGTGGGAAGATTGTCCACCAAAGCATCAAAGGCAAGGCGAGCTATTTAGTCCTCGCTCCTTAACTTAAAAACATCAGAGAGCCCAACTACTGAAGTCTATTACACCAGGAGATGGACGGAATCTGTTTAAAAGGTCGCTTGCAAATAAGTAAAAAGAGTGATAATCAGCTAAGTCAGAAATAACGCAGCTCAAAGGCTTTACTTAATGACCACAGAGAAAATGCTAATGAGGCAGGTTAGCGTGAAGCGTAATTTAGGGTTTATGAGGATGGTGGCAGAATCTTTTTAAACATGGGAGAAATTTTCATTTTCCTGGAATTGCTTTCAAGTACCCCTGCCAAGGATATTCAATTAGATTTGCAAACTGAATCCTTTTCCTCCACCCACAAAATTAGAAAATGACAGGGTGTTCCGAAGGGGCATTCACTCCTTCCCCTTTCCCTGCTCACTGAGTCATCCTTCGAGTTTGTTTCCTGGGTTGCGTGTTCCAAGGAACCAAAAGATAAAAACTTTGCTGAAGGGTCAGAATATCATTTTACAATTGAAGAAGTCACCGAAGTCTTGGATCTACTGGGGTTATCACTTCCTAAGGTATATACATGTTGAATCACCACGCTGTTACACCTAAAACTAATATAATGTTGTATATCAACTGTAATTACACAATTAAAAAATAATGAAAAGCAAAGCTACCCCAGAATACTTTGTAACTCTTTGTGTTTATAAATAGTTCTTAACTAGAAAGGAAACAGATTTCAACAGAGGTCTTTCTATCGTGTTCTCATCTGAAAAACGCGGCCTCTGCTTCCAGGGCTATGATGCACCCAGAGAGGCTAGGCTGCCCATGACTGGGAGTGGTTTTCTCACTGACTGCCCATGGGATTCGTGTTTTGAAGGGAAGCAAGGCGGTGTAGTACAGGAACGCTGTGATACCGTCTCATAGTCCGTACTTCCTTCCATCCCTCACAGAATGCAGCCCCCTCAAATGCCGGGAGATGGACTTGGGTTCCATGGTGACAGAGTTGTAATCTCTTAACACTCCTCACATAATCCCTCATGTTCCATTTAAATTAATTCCATGAAATAATCCATCCATATCTGTCCACTACATGTATGGATGCTAAGCAATTTAACCAATTATTCTCAGCATAAGTCTATTTGGATTATATTTAGTAGAGGAATTCATTTTATTCTTGAGAATTGGATGAGCACCTTCTCCCTAAAGTAACTCAAATATAATAACAACAACAACAACAACAACAAAACCCCACAAACAAACAAAAAACAAAACAATTACTCTTCCTGCTGGGTAACCAGGCCAGCCTTTTAAACTCTAATCTCATTATTTATTGTTACTTCTTTCATTTTTCACTTAATAGTGATGTTCTTGACAATTTTAGAACTCTGAGAACTATGTGAAGGGATTTCATGATTACACCTGTTTTGACGGAGCAGAGTGGTCACAATTTACCAGTATCACTGAAAAAAACAATAACACCTATCTTCAGAACATAATACTTTTTCCAAAAATGTTGACATTGGGTTTATTTACTCTACGAAGAAGGTCTTAAAGAATGCCTATGTTTCCTTCTTTCTCTTTCAATGCCAACACATATAAAGGTAGATATTTTCCCGGGATATAACTGAGTTGCTTTCAATCAGGTTGCAATGCAGGTAACCAATCTCCACTTTCAAATATAAAAGTATTTTTCAATGAAGTATTCTGGTTGTCTGGCTTACCCTTTCTGATGTGAAAATTAAATAATTCATCTTTATTCAAAAACTCTATTAATATGAAAAATAAGGGCCGATGGTCCAATCATCCTCAAAAATTCCTGAAGATGAGCTGACTCAGAATTTCAGAAAGACTTTGACCTTTGTCAAATCTGTACTATCCTATATAATAAAAGCCTAATATGCTAAGTGTCTGGTTGTCCGTTCAACCAATCAAAGCATAATATGCTAATATGCTTAGGCTACTCAACTGCTCGCTATGATGTGCACTGAGCATTAGAGGGCAGATAGTCAAATGGTTGCTATGACATGCACTGACCACCAGGGGGCAGACACTTGACTGGTAGGTTAGCTTGCTGCTGGGTTCCAGCCAATTGGGACTGAGAAAGATGCCCTGGAGCCCTCCCGCAGTCCCTCTCCGGCTGGTCAACCTCCCGAGTCCATACCTGGCCCTGATTGTGCACCGGTAGGGTCCCTTGGCCTGGCCTGCACCCTCTCACAATCCAGTACTCCTCGGGGGATGTCGGAGAGCTAGTTTTGGCCTGATCCCAAAGGCTAGGCCGAGGGACACCACTAGTGCTCGAATTAGTGCACTAGGCCTCTAGTCAAACAATAAAATTTCAGTAGGATTAGGCTTGGAAATGTATGTTTCTCAAAAAGTTTCATTTAGTATTTTGTTGCCTTTTGTTTCCAATGTAGATATCATTGCTGCCATGATGATGCTTTAGGAGCCAAATGAGAAGTTTAGAAGAGAGGTATGTCTAAACCATGTTGGCTACTCCTAATCCTTGTGATTCCTAAGCCAGACACAGACCCATCTGAAGCTGTTTAATTGTCTGCATCCACCACTAGGCTGGACGCTCTATGAAGGAAGAGAGAGTATTATTTTTTTTCATTCTTCTTAGCTCATAATAAATGTTCAATAAGAAGTTCTTAAAGAGATGAATAAATAGCCATTTGGAATCAAAAGATTAAACACCAGATATGGCCATCCAAAGGAATCCAGGATGACTGCATTTGAGGTTTAGTGATTGAAATTTGATGAAAAAAATACAAGTCCACTCTTCTTTTGGTCATTACAATATCAAGGCCTCATAACAGCATGTTATGGTATGCTTCAAAGAGGGAGGTAAGGACAGGAACATAAATCATATGGACAGTGTTTTAGGTTCAATTTCTTTGTGGCTCCCTCTCTGACTGAGGCGGGTAAAAAAAGCTGAAATGGGTACCACACGTTATGGCTAATGTGTCAATGCTCTTGTGGTGAATGTGAATTATCCAAATTCTAATATGAAACTTCCTTTCCCTTGGAATATGTTACAGAGGGCATTTATGCTTTCATATCTCTTTTTTAAATTCCCAACTTCCATGATTTGAACTTAAAATGATAACAATTCACCGGATATAACCTAAATGTGTATGCATAGGGGACTGTTAAAAAAATTGTGTCCATCTATATAACACTACATAGCCATTAAACTTTCATGCACACTAACATCGAAATGTACACTGATATAAATGCCTGTGTGTGCATAAAAATTTTCTGGAAATTGACCAAAGTAATTATTTATGGAGAATGGGAGGTCAAAGCCAGGAGGGAGGGAAGGGCACAGTTTACTGTCTACTGCATATTCTTTTATATGGTTTGATTCATTTACCATGAATAATAACTGGTTTCATAAATAAAAAAAATGGAAAACATTATAAAGCATCTGGAGTATCTCTTCTTTTTCCAAGCACTTTAAAACTGATTTATAACATTATCCCACCCCAGGTCCCTAGAATTCCTGTACCATGGCTGCTGAGGCAACGGCGCGTCCCCTCACTCACCATCTTCCAGGCGTAGCTAACGTTGTAGGCCTCCTTCCCGGTCTCCCTCAGCTTGTTGATGTGCCAGGACAGGGATGAGTTCACAGGCACTGCGATAATCTGGCTGCCCAGAGGGAGGCTGCATTGGCAAACAAAATGAAGTCTTTCAGGACAATGATAAAGCTAAGCACTTCATTAAAGGCTGGGAAGAAGCCGTGAGTCCATGGCTACTTCCAGAGTTTGGAAAGCAATGAAGCTCATCACTTTCGAAAGAGATAATGTGAGATTTTCAATTTGGTAAAAGTATGCTGTCGGCTCTGCACTAAAAACATCCCTGACTCTCTACCCCTGCACCCACCCCCCAATTCTAATTCTTTCCAGAAACGGTGTTGTCTCAGATCACTCAGTTATTACTTTACAACCAATGAGCACAAAGACCCATTTCTCTATAGGTTACCATCTGCCAACATAATGTATCATGGTTGGAAAAAATCCAACCTGTTCTTTATTTCAAGAGAAAATGTTGTGTATGATGGTGCTGTCAACTTGTAATGGACACTACGTTGCCAAGATATTTTCTGGCCTGTGGGAGAGCTGGGCCTCAACTTAACCTTTCATTTTGCCAGCATTTTTCAACTTGGTACAATGGGAGTATTCTTTTTAAATGAGATAACATATATCTGATTTTACAATTAAAGGCAATGTAAACACAGAATTTGATTTACAAGGCATTTCTCCTAAATAACAGTTCTAAGAGACCTTACCTATTATTCAAAGTAAACATATTTCTGGCTATTATTCTTAGGAAAAAATTTCTGAGTATACTTTTGATAACATTAAAATAATTTATATACTTGTTTCATATCCTGTAACAAACCCTCATATTTAACCTCAAAGGATCCCATTCTCAGAGAAAATCAGTACCATAGCTTTCACCTTTCCCTTACCTTAGAATATTTTGCCGAACCAAGTCAAATTTTGGGATATTTTCATAATGAATGATGTCAGTATGAAGAGGGGGTTCTGATAGTAAATATGGCCTGGTAAGAGATGGGTGCATAAGTGTATACCCTGAAATAAGAAAACAAAGACACAGGCTATGGAAAACATGTTGTAGGAAGTAGTGAATCTAATAAAGTGCCTATCATAGGTTTGAAATATGGAATACTCTGGGACGGCTGCCCAACACTCAATTTCTCAGTATGTAACTCACCAGTCCAATAAAAACCGAACTTTGTTTTATGTGTTCTTGTATAAAACTCCTGAAGTGTAGAAAGATGTCTTAAATTATCGGACATCTGTTTAATCAAGACTATTTTGGAGGCACTGGTCATTTGGTTTTTGTTTTATGAAATGTCCTGATCTATCATATAAACCTTAGTGCTAGCAAACCCAAAGATAAGAATATAGATCAAAACAGTCCAAAGGATCACATTCTGTGTGACATTCAATCCTCAAGTCTAATTTCCCGACATTACAAATAACTGTTACCTACCCCTCCACACAACGTAAGAACATGTGCATACTGGATTCTTTCTGCCACCTTTATGCTGTTCTACTATAAGTAGTAGTCCTAGTTACACGGTGTTTGTAGAAATACTATCACTTCCTACGTGGTTAGGACCAGAATATCTACAGATTTTTTTTTTTCAGGTTGCTAAAGAAATCACTCTTTCCCCTGATTAATTTTAGCAGATTACCTTTGTCATCTATGAGAAAAGTATAGGAAGCCAAAGAGTCTTGGTAATACGTCACATCTTCAAGGATATAAGCCAGGTTCACATCCACACCTACAATTCCCAGAAGTAGGTTTCCAAAATAACAGGGTTTACTCACTGTCATTATCAAACCTATGGGTTAAAAAAAAATAAATCCACAGAATAGCAGAAAAGGACAAAGGCAGGGGCTGTGCTCTGGGGAATCATAAAGGCTCCTAGCAGCCATCCAAATTCTGCTGGGAAGGAAAGGTTCCTGTGTGATCAAGGAACCAGCCACTGCCTTTCCAGACAGTGTAAGTAAGGGAGAGTACAAGGGAAATTGAGTCTGTTGGGGGTTCAGCTATCTCAGTTACACTGAGGCAATGTGTACATTTTCCACTATTTTTCACCCTGAAGGACACGACATTCCAGACCAGTGTAAATCAGCAGCGGCACTTAATACATCATTCTACTTCCTGGAGTAAGGAAATTCAGTTGAACTTGAAATACCATTGGACAGGGGATCCAGAAATCTGGGTTCTACCCAATTGGGCCTCTTGTGTATCATACATATCTCATTGGACATAAGTTCCCTGAAGCCTGGTTTTCACATCTGTTTGGAGGACACAGTAGTAAGTGCTGTACTGATTTCTAGCGGTTGTTTGATGAAAAGATATTATGGATAAAGGAAAGCCTGTAAGGTACTATGTTTCACTAAGGCATCCTATCTAAAAACAGACTAATGGAGAGAAAAAACTTAGAAAGGCACAGAATCTTGTTATCTGACCACTTAGCACTCTGACCAGCTAAAGGAGACACTTCAAGGAACATACTTCTTGTCACTTGGGCCAGGAATGTGCAAACTTTTCTGTAAAGAACCAGATAGTACATATTTTAGGCATCGCGGACTATGTAGTCTCTGTTACATACACCTTCTTTTTTAAAACTGAGCTTTAAAAATATAGAAACCATCCTTGGCTCACAGGCCATACAAAAACAATGGAATGCTTACAGAAAGAGAAAAGCGAAGGGGGAGGGAGAGTGAACAGTGGGCCAACAACTGGCCCTGGGCAGTAGGGAAGCTGTGTTTTCCTCCTAGCTTCACTACGGTGGTGGGTAAGTTGTGCCACCTCTCGGAATGAGACTCTTCATGTGTCAGATGGGGAGGTGAGACAAAATGATCTCTAGGACCCCAAACAAAACGAGGGATAGCTTCTCTTTACCATCCTCTTTACCATACAGTGCTGCCCTGTGCTCGATGGCACTTCATGCCTTAGCAGCAGATATCAGAAAGCC
>PVJC01023456.1:0-26383 GCA_004026665.1 Murina feae | reverse complement strand
AAAAAGAGAACAACATGCTGGGGAGGGCAAGAGTCTGAGAGATCAACATAGAGGGGGTGCCTGCTCCAAGCCTCCACGGTGTGCCTGGGGCAGGCCCCCAGCAGGTAGACACACACAGGAGGACTGCTCCGAGCCTCAGATGCGGCTGGGGGCAGGTCCCCAGTGGTCACACACACACACACACACACACACACACACAAAAGGCACCTGGCAGACTGGGGCCATCATAGGACATCCACTGAGGGGTCCCAGACTGTGAGAGGGGGCAGGCCGGGATGAGGGACTCCCTCCACCCCGAGTGCACAAATTTTTGTGCACCGGGCCCCTAGTCTAATCTAATAAAAGAATAATATGCAAATTGACCATCACTCTGAGACTCCCAAGCCACGCCATCAGCCAAGCCATGCCCACCAGCCAATCAGAGCGGCTGTATGCAAATTAATCCAGCCAAGATGGCGGCCGGTAGCCACCGAGCTAGAACAAGCAGGAGGCTTCTGTTGCAACTGCCTGACTAGGTCTCAGGCCTCTGCTCAAGCAACAATGTTTCAATTATAGAAGCCACAGAGCTGAAGCAAACAGGAGGCTTCCATTGCCTGCCTAGGCCTCGGCTCAAGGTAACAAAGTTTCAATTATAGAAGATAAATAAACCCCAGAAACCTGATTCCAGTCAGCCTCGCTGGGACCTTGGGTCAATGGGAGCTTTGGGCAGCCTCAGCCCCTCACCCAGGCTGGCCACACCCCCATGGAGTGAGGGTCCCCACTGGGGGGCTTGGCCAGCCTGCAAACAGCCATCAGCCCCTCACCTAGGCTGGCCAAGGCACGCCAGCAGGTGGACATCCACCAAGGGGTCCCAGACTGTGAGAGGGGACAGGCCGGGCTGAGGGACCCCCCTCCACCTGAGTGCACACATTTTTGTGCACCGGGCCCCTAGTCTATTATAACCAAAGAATCAGAAGTGGAGACAAGATTTACATTCAACAAGTCTCATCACTATAATATCTTTACAAGTGAAAATTAGAAATAAGTATTTACCAAAGGGGAAATGTTTAAATAATTTATAACCTATCCAGACTGTTGTAAATCTATTTAAATGATGTTTCTGAAGCATTTAGTGTATCTAGAGTATTTCCCTTGAAAAATATTTATGCTATGTACTGTTAAGAGGGTAAAAATTCTGATTAAAAGCAATGTCTAAAATATTAATAATGTTATTGCTTGGGGTCAAAGGGTACAAACTTATTAAAGTTAACGAAGGGGATCAGTGTGATTCAAATAAACTCTTAGGAAAATTCTCAAAAAATAAAAATAAAGAAATAGAAATATCTGTGGGTCTGGGAGTTGCCAAGGGGGCTGGGGCCTGGTCCCGGCAGCCAGCAGGGCTTCCCAAGTTGTTTATGTTCTCCTTGAAAACAAGAAATTCGTGTTAGATGGGTCATTTTCTTTTAGATGTAAGCAAAGCACCCTCTAATGTGCTGAATCTTCAAAAAGTACTATAACTTGAGAGGGAGTAATCCCTTCATTACTAGGACAAAGTCCATGCTTCTAGTAAAGCAAAGGAAACACCCAGAATATTAACAGAGTTCATCCCTAGGCAGTGGAAGTACTATACAGGATAGTCGTTTTCTCCCCCGCTCTGTTTTTCTGTATTTGATAGATTTGTAGTAAAAGAAAGTATTATTCTTTTAATGAAAAGCTTTAACTAATCTGTATCATGAGCTCACAAAAGTCTCCAATCTGCAGATTTAACAAAATAACACAAAATTAATTAAAGCATTAGGCATCTTTGATTATACTAAGTCCCAAAATAAAAAGAAATGTTGTTACATGGTTATGGGTCACTTTAATTTGCTAAGTTTTTTATAATGAGCATATTTTTGATAATCAGAAAAAATACGTTCTTTTAAAAGGGTAGTAACTAACGTTCATTGGGTGACTATAAGCACATATGTGCCCCATGAATGTTTCATTCACTTCATCAAAAATATAGCCTAAGCTAGTTTTGGCTGCTTTAAGAAAGATTATGATATTGTTAAGTATATGTACAGTACGAAATGTTAATACAAAATCTGAAAAGAAAATATTCATTTTAGAGGCTTAAAAAATTAGGGCTCACGTATCTTTAAATGTAGGTGTGTTAGAATAATTGGCTTTGTATCCGGGAACTGTGAGTCACTTCTGTACAACAAGTAAAACATTAACTTTCTGATTTTTTTTGTAACAACAAGATTACCAGCATTTGTGAGAGCACGCAGAGACAGCCTGAAAGGAAAATGAAGCTCCCTATTTTCATAGCAGATGCATTCACAGCAAAAGCATTTCGTGGAAATCCTGCTGCTGTTTGTCTCCTAGAAGATGTAAGTATTAGTTTGGAAATGCAGTGCTTGGAATTCTAGATTCCCTGAGAATTAAATATGTTTGTTTTTGTTTAATCAGACCTGTTTACCTCTGTGTTTTTTGTTGTTTTTTTTTGGTCAAATGATACCAGCAACGTTCATGTCTGCAAATTGATTTAGGCGAGAAAGTTTACACCTACAAGTTTAATTCTAGAGAAATGAAGATTCATGTAGGGAAGGACTAGAGCTCCCTTTTAGCCTTCAGGTTTTCATTTAGTTAGCACCAAATATGGAGGAGAATAAAATTGAAAGAGTTTTATGTGACTAGACATGGCTGAATTACATTTAGCATGAAAGATCCAAACTGCATATTTCTAATCTTACCTATAGTTCATGTAATTAGGGATTTTTTTAAGGATGAAGAAATGAGATGTTTTGTAAGGAATAAATTAGAAAGAAGAAAATAAGCTCTGGTATAGGGAGAACTTAGTTTACTGAAAGTCTCATTGTTAAAATGGCTTTTTGATTAGGTTAAGTTATTAACAGGTTAATTAAATATTCCCTGACCTTCAGTGCTTTGTGTTGGTCCCTGGGTATTATTAGGAAGCAAGCAAAAATACCCTTCCACTCAGAGCAGTTAGTGCCAGAGTATGTATACATGAGAATTTTCAGAAACACAGTAAGCAATTCATGATCTTAAGTAAGTTACTAAGCTGAGCAAAGTGCATGCTGGGGCATTCGTGTACAGTGAATCCCAACCTGGCCTGCACATCAGAATCACAGAGGAGCTTTAGCATTGCTATGCTCAGGCCTCATCCCAAGCCAGTGGCAACAGAGTCTCTGTGTGACCCAGGCTGCCCTGTTTGTTCATCTCCATGTGTGATTCCAGTATGCAGTCTCGGTGGAGAGAGACCCAGGTTTTCTAAATTGAGTCCTTGGTGTGCTTATTTTCTTTCTCAAGAGGAGCAGCAAAATGATGATCAAGAGTTCAAGAGTCCTCCACTCACTTTAACAATGCTTTCATTATGCAACCTTGCAGTTGGCACTAGCCAACCACACAATGCTGAAAGAAAGTAACAAAGTTAACAGGTTTTATCAAGTAACACAATAGTTTTCGAGGATTAGGAAGAGAGTAATTAACAACCAGATTCTAAATCATGAACTTTCTTTAGAAATAATCTGGCAGCCCAGCTTGTGTGGCTCAGTGGTTGAGCACTGACCTATGAACCAGGAGTCGCGGTTTGATTCCCCCAGTGAGGGCACATGCCTCTGTTGCAGGCTCACTCCCCAATGGGGAGGCATGTAGGAGGTAGCCGATTGATGATTCTCATCATTGATGTTTCTGTCTTTCTCTCCTTCTTCCTTCCTCTCTGAAACCAATAAAAATATATTAAAAAAAAAAAAAAACAATCTTCAAATACAGCTCCACCTTGAGGAATTGTGAAATTGACTAAAGCTGCTTGTCTAGAATCTCAGTATATTTGCCCATGTTTCCATATGTAACATCCTTGAAGAGTTTTGAAAATAGTTTTAAGTGATTTATATACTGTTTTCACTAGATGACAAGGATCAGCATTATTCCTCATTCTTTTATCTCTAGTGTACTCATTAAGCAACAGGCTTAAGGACTTCTCTCTACCTACCTACCTACCTACCTAACTCTCTCTCTCTACCTCTTCATTAAAATATATTTTACATGTTATTTCTGTATTTGGAAAAACTAGGAAATAAAATTTTAACAAAGAACTTAACATAATTCAAAGCAAAATGCTTCAGTTCAAATGAAAGAAAGAAAAAGATGAGGAAGTCCATGGTTTGGGGACATTCTCTTGTCTCCCAGTTCACTTTTGGGCCTTGGTCCTGCCTGTGAGACTAGGCTAATTTGATGGTCTGTCAGAGAAGACTGAATAGATACCTGAAGACTAGTTTGCTAGCTTTTCTATTCTGTGGACATGAGAGTCCTGTTCTCCCAGATGCTAATTTAACACTTTCCCCAATTCATAATCAATACAAATTATAAAGGAAGTGTAAACTATGTTTTCTGCCCTTGGATTCCTTACCCATGGCTGGAGATAGAGATCACCTGAAACACAAGTGAACTCAAGAAAATATCAGTGACAAATAGGGCTAAACCTTATAATGCTGATCACAATTCAGGTATTTAGCATGTCATCAACATATTCTACAAATATTTATCAACATCTGCCAGGAGCCAGGCTCTGGGCTAGGGCTGGAGGTACAAAGATTAGTAACTGTGTCTGCCCTTGAGGTGCTCAAAGTCTAATGTGAGCCTCATCATTCATTATTCAGAAGCGAAGGGACCAGTAGGTGCCAGGTACAAAGGGGACTCAGAACAATGTTGGATTTTATGGAGGAGGACATACTTCAGATTTTAAGTGCGGCTATCCTTTTTTGTTTTGTTTTAAATTATTTAAAATTTGACCAAGATGAAACTAACCATAGAAAAACTTGGTGGACAGTCTAAAGACTAGGTAATTGCTTTTTGAAAACTTTATAACAGACTGCTGGAAGGAAATGGAGTCCCAAGAGCTTTTATAATTTTCTAAAGTTTTGTTTTTTTTCCCTTTAAGGTCAAGTCCATTTTTAATTATCTCACATGAGGAACTTATAACACTGTACATAAGGTGGAAAAAAAACAAATTAAGGGATAAATGGAACATATTTGAGTAAAATATTTAAAATTTTAATAAATTGTGTGACAATCAGTTTGGCAATAAAGACCATATAAACACATGGAAAATGTATGGAAAAATACTTAAAAAATGAAATAGATACATTATAGTGACAGCTGAGTAACAAACTACAAAACTCATGACCAACTACTAGATAGGCTGGAGCACTGTGAATAGTGCTCAGGGGTGATATTTTGTTTATTTTTCTGTAAACTAGCCTTCATAGTTAGTGAAAATAACAGATCAACAGGGTAAGGTATCCCATATTTATTCTTCTTCATATTCTAACAAAGCTATATATATAAAAAGCATATTTATCGTGTGTGTGTGTGTGTGTGTAGCACAAGGTTTCAAAGCTGCAGCACTACTGACATTTTGGACTGGGTAGTTCTTTGATGTATGAGACTGTCATGTACATTGTAAAATGTTTACTAATATCCTTGTCCTCTACCCACTAGATGACAGTAGTCCCCCCTTTTCCCTCAGTCATGGCAGTCAAAAATTGACCCCCACTGTTTTCTTTTTCCTTTCTTTCTCTCCATTCCTCTCTAAAATAAATCAATTAAAAAAACAACACACACACACACACACACACACACACACACACAGAACCCTGGCTGCTGTGGCTCATTCGGTTGGAGTGTCCTCCTGTGCACCAAAAGGTGGTGGGTTTGATTTCTGGTCAAGCTACAAGCCCAGGTTTCTGAGGTTGAGATCTGTTGCTTTGAGGGTACCTTTTTAAAAAGAAGTTTATATGAGTTTTTCTGTTAAAATTATTCATAGAAAACCTGTGTGCCCAATATATATATTCCAATTCAGCTGGTATTTACTGGTTGTTTAGTTATTGTTCTTTTCAACATCAGTAATCATTGCCAGTGACAGCAAGGAGGATGGGTTTCACACTTTAAAAAAAAGTTGTTTTTCAAACTGATTTTAGAGAGGAAGGGTAAGGGAGAGAGAGATATAGAAACATCAGTGATGAGAGAGAATCATCGATCAGCTGCCTCCTGCATGCCCCTCACTGGGGATTGAGTACAAAACCTGGGTATGTGCCCTGACCAGAAATTGAACGGTGACCTCCTGGTTCATGGGTCAACACTCAAACACTGAGCCACACCCGCTGGGCTGGTTTTGCTTTTAAGGAGGAATGCTTAGTTTTAGTTCCTGAACTACTTGTTGTTCCAGTTTTCCTTATTAAATTTAGAGCACACCCAAAACCCCTTTACAGCTTAGTGAGTTATGCATTTAAGGGAAAAAAAAACAGGTGTACAGCAAAACTTTAATTCACATCAGGAGGTTTATCACTGCCCGTTTCTAAACTCCTTGCCCTTCCTTAGAGAGAGGCTCACGGGGTGTGACCACACTCATCAGAGGCTTCTGGGATTTCTAAGGAATTTCAACCTCATATCTATTGTTATGTCCAGAAAAGAGATTGAGGAGTGCAGAGAAGATTCTTCTAGGGCACTCAAGGGTTTTCCTTTGTCCAGTGATTAAGGGGAGAGCCATGGAAAGGAGGAGATGTTTATGTAGAATTTCTGCTTCCCAAGTATCCTCACTGGCTTCTAGAACATGACCCTCAACTTTGGGAACAGTGAATGCAGACACATTCAGCCCAATACTGTGTAATTGCTTTCTATATGTTATCTCATTTCACCCTCACAACCACTCCATGAGTAGGTCTTATTATTATCACCCCCATTTTACAGATGCCAACCCAGAGGCAGAGGAAGGGTAAGTACTTTGCCAGAGGTCACACACTCCTCAGTGGCTGACTGCCTGGCTGTGGGGCTGTGCTTTTAACCACTGTGTTCACTACCATCACTCTTGTCATTCACTTAGTACCTGTCTTCCTCATCAGACTGCACCTTCAATACGATCTTAGATCCATTCTGACTTGTTTCAGCACACCCGGCCTAGCACATGGGAGGCACTACATAAATATCTGTTGAGTGAAAGTAAAAATATAATCAATTAAATGGCAAAGTCTCTGAAGAGTTCTGGTTAATCAACCGTCATTGGTCTTATGTTCTCCTTGCTGGGGCAGGGTAGGGGGTTATGGGAAGTCAGAATGAGCTTTGGGCTCAGTTTGGAGCTGGAGAGACAAGGCATCTGTAGAACCACTAAGATGCCTACAGCTTGAGTACTGCGTTGTGTGGACATAACTTCACAATAAGAAGTCCCAGTGCCTCAGAAGGAATCTCTCATTTCTTCCTGGATGATTTAGACTTTTTCTACATCCAACCGTTTTTCCTTTGCTGGAGTCCATCTGCAGCAGAGGGACAAAGACTGAAACTTTTTATCTCAAAAGTTTCAAGAATGGTACAACAGGCTGTCATATTTCTGAACTGCCACAAGATGGGAGTATTTTAAAACTGTACTCATTTTTTTTCTGATTATTAATTTTTTTGTGGGCCGAATGGTGATGGAACCTCAGTGTCCCAATGCAGTACACTGGAACTCAAAACATAAATAAAATAGAAAATCATGGTTGTTTTGCTGTTGAAAATTTGTCTCAGGTGACATAACCAAAGGGAAATGGATATTAAAGCAAGAGAATTAAAAGTTGTTGGTTTGTAATTATTATGCGCTGCATTTGAAAATAAGTTTGTAGTGTAAAATGGAAAAATTATTGGAACAAAAATTCAGTATTTTAAATGAGTGTAGCCTCTTTCTTTTATTTCGAAAGTTCTCAAAGTTGAACCAATATAAGCCTTCTCATGATGCACCAACATCATGACTTTTGGTTCCACTGTAGAAGTTCAGCTGCATAAATTTTCTACATTATTTCTGTCCTTCAGGCAAATAACAGTTGTCCTGACACAGAAATTAGTTACAGAAGTTCAAATTGCATTTGGTGTCATATGGTAGACAGGGTTAAAGTAAAGCATGTGTTCTAGCTGATGTGCAAAACAGCCCATTTGCAAGGAAATTTATTGCCAAAAGATGGTAGCTTGGCTACAATGTGGGATGCTCTAATGCTTTCAGAGGGTCTTGTCGAGGGAAGCAATAGATAAAGAAAGGAAGGATAAGGATAGGGAGAGTTTGACCAGATCAGAGAGGAAGGCACCACAGGTCCTGCAGCCCAGGAGGTAAACCCAGGAAGACTAGCACCAGCTTTCCTTTGTCACCCTGTGATTCACTGTTGAGCCCTATGAGTGCAGGTTCTGCACTAGGGAATTAAATGGCTTCCAGTTTCTCTCAGGTGTTGTATGCACAGGCATGTGAACCAGTTTCCACAGAGAACGTTCTATAGGCCCTGACAAGTGCTTGAGTTCAATTCTTCCCCCCCGCCCCAGAATTATGAGAGAAAGTTTATTTAGAAAATTACAGAGCTAGTAGAAGTTAGCCGGCTCACTGCATAGGCTCAGGGAAAAGTGACAGAAGCAAAGAAGGGCCCTTAGAGCTCAGGAGAGAGAAAGGAAAGGCAAAGCACTTGGGGGAAGAAGCAGGGGAAGGGCAAGGCCAAGGTGTGCTCCTGAGGGAGAGCTCGCCTGCGTTAAATTCTTAGCATTACTGCCTTGTTGGCTGGGATACCCCAACAACCACCTGCTTCTTCTCTTCAGGTGAGACTGTACAGATGTGACATCCTAATTCTTTTCACCTCAGCTCACAGAATCCTGACGTGTCAAAGATTTAACAGGAGAACAGGCGTGAAATCAAGTAACTTGCCCAAGAAGCATCCCCACTACAAAGCTCTTTGCCCACATTTTCCTGCCCAACTCACCAAAAAGTGCCCTTTTTCTGAGTCCACTTCAAGGCCTCATCTTCAAAGGCCTAGCATGTTTACTGTCAAAATCTATGTATCTCAGTTACACACTGTACGTACTTCTATGTATCTCAAATACATATGTCCTCTCTGGTGTTGCTCACTATTGCTTTCTGTGTCTGTCTTGACTCCCTACAAGAACACAGGGCCAGCCTGGCAAGTGTGGTTCAGATAGTTGTGAGTGTCAACTTTATGAACCAGGAGTCACGGTTGGATTTCCAGTCAGGGCACATGCCCAGGTTTCAGGCTTGATCCCCAGTGTGGGCATGCAGGAGACAGCAGATCAATGATTCTCTCTTATCATTGATGTTTCTATCTCTCTTCCTCTCTGAAATAAATAAAAATATATTGAGGGGAAAAAAAGAACCCAGGGCCATCTCTTATACACCAGGGCTTCTCAAATTTTAATGTGCACACAGATCATCTGGGGATCTGGTTAAAATAGAGACTGTGACTCAGAAGGCCTGTGATGGGGTCTGAGACGGCATTCCTAACCCCTTCCCTCGGTAGTGGTGCTGATGCTGCTGGCCCAGCACAATACCCAGCAATTGATTGCTGGTTTAAGAGAAACGTTTAAGAGTCCATTTGATGTGGTAGACCTTGGCTTTCCTGTCTGCAACGTGTTAAAGGGTAATAATAGTGTGTCTTTGTTATGGGGAGGCAGTGTAGTGTGGCAGGTTAAAACTCGGGCTTTGAGCCACTCACAGTAAAAAGCTAACCTTTATCAAGTACTTACTACATGTTGGGCACTGTGATGAGCACTTTATATGCATTACTAGATTTAATCTTTTGGGAAAAAAGTTAAGTAAAAATCAATTTATTATGTTTGCGTTTTCAAAAAACAAGTTATCAATTTTTTTATTGATTTCAGAGGAAGGGAGAGGAAAGAGAGAGATAGAAACATCAAAAATAAATAAAAATTTATTTTTATTCTGAAAAGGAAAACTCATATTTCTGACCCATTTTTTCTTAAGAGGAATGTGTTTGCAAATACATATGTGTATGCATGTGTCTCCACTAAAGTACTATTACTCCTATTTTAGTGAGAAAACTGAGGCCCCATGAGACCAAATGACTTGTCCACTTTTGCACTGCTATGATCCAGATATAAATCCAATTCTGTCTGTTTCCAAAGCCCACATTATTTATATATTATTTTATTTTATTTATTCTTTTAGTCTTCACCCAGGGATATTTTCCCACTACTTTTTAAAAAGAGGGAAGAGAGAGGAAAAGACAGAAATACTGATGTGAGAGAAACACATCGATTGGTTGCCTCCTGCACTCACCCTGACCAGGCCCTGGGCTGAGGAGTCTGCAACTGAGGTACATGCCACTGAACGGAATTGAACCCAGGACGCTTCAGTCCGCAGGCCAACACTCTAACCACTGAGCCAAACCAGCTACGGCTATTTTTAACATTTATTTTGAAAAATTAAAAACCTACAAAAGTTTCAAGAATGGTACAATGAACAATCATATAATAGTACTTTTCCTCTAGATTCACTGGTTGTTACCATTTGCAAAGCCCATATTCTTAATCATTCTACCACTTATTAGGCATATCATGATCTTAGGTATTAAACAACCCCTGTGTTTAATTTCTTAATCTGTAAGTGGGTAAAATATCTATATTGAGGATTTTAAAAATGAAGATTAAGTGAATAATATAATCATCCTTTCAGCAAATGTTTATTGAGCCCCTCCCATCCTGGGATGAATACAAAGCACTGTTTTAAGCCCTCTCAGGGCTCCAAGTCAGAGGTGGGGGGACTGACAGTAAAGGACACACTAGGGAGTTTCATGTGGCCTAAACCCTGGGAGGAGACAGTGCTTGTGGACAGAGCAGTCTGGAAGGCATCCTGCAGGAAGTGACCTCGGACTGAAGCCTGACCCATGAGAGGAAGTGAACTGTGCATAAACGGGGGCAGAGTGGCCCAGCCTGTCTAATGTGCGTGCCAAACATCTTTATCCAACAAGAAAGGGAGGTTGTGAAGTTCCCTTTTGTGGAGAGAGTTGTTAGAAGAGAGCACACGCTCTCAGATAGACTGTGTCACAATCTCATAAAGGATAGGCCAGGCCAGTAGGTTTTTCAGTCTGTTCCAGCTTCACACACACCTACAGCCCTTCTCCATAAGGTGCCAATCTTTATCAAAGTGCCTGGATTCCTTGGCAATTATTTCCTGTTAAGCATGGGAGTTTTCACATTAATAAACTGTGTTATTAATCAATGGCAGTCGCTGTCCAAGGAAGTCTGATTTGTGTTTCTAGAGTCTCAGTAACCTTTTGTTTCTAATTTAGAAATTGGATGAAGACATGCATCAAAACATTGCAAGGGAAATGAACCTCTCAGAAACCGCCTTTATCCGAAAACTGCACCCAACTGACAGCTTCTCACAAAGTAAGTACGCTTTTTGGCTTTTCTTTATTTTTTTAAAAAATATTTATTTATTAAATCGATTGGGGTGGCATTGGTCAACAGGAACATACAGGCTTGAGGTGTGGGTTTCTATGTTACAGATCTGTATATTGCACCATGTGCCCACCACCCAAAGTCAGATCTCCTGTCACCTTAAATAAGCATTCTAAAAAACCATTCTTTATGGTAGGAGAAGCTGCTTTTCCAGTGGGAGGGTGATATTTAAGGGAAATGCCCATTTGCTATTTGCATGCAGATAGGAGAGCGAGGGGGAGATTCTGATTTGGCTGTCAGTTAACCTGGGAGTGTGGGGTTGGTTGATTTGAATGTTTCAGCCCCGGACCTAGCACCAAGGAGCCTTAGGATGTATCGCTCCTTTCATAACATGTTTCAGCAATTAACTCACGCTGGTGAAAAATTCAGGAAAGAGTCAGAAAACGAAAAGTCTGTGACTCACTTGTACAGGAATGACCTTGTTTCTCTGTGGTTTATCTTTCTCTGAAGGTTCCTGCTTTGGATTAAGGTGGTTTACACCGGCGAGTGAGGTCCCTCTCTGTGGTCATGCTACCCTGGCTTCTGCAGCTGTGCTGTTTCACAAAATAAGTAACGTGATCTGAAAATAATGAACCTATCACTTAGCAAATAGCAGTTTTAAAAAAAATTCTCATGCTCTTTGCAACGAACACTGGAATGGGACATTGCAGAGTTTATTTCATGTAAAACATTATCCAGAATAAAAAAACATCAACCTTCAATAACCTTGGCCTTGCTCAGTATGTGCCAGGCATATTGGAAAGCCACAGCGTTGTTCCCTGGAATGCCATTTATTGTAAATCTGGAGTCTTCAGTCTCTGTGGAGGGGAGTTTACAGGCAGAACAGGTGACACACATGATATTGGGGACCGACCCAAAAGGCACACTTTGCCCTCAATATGTCCCCCCAACCCCGACACTAAAACAAGAGCTTCTTTACTCTGAATTTAATTAATTAATTAATTAATTATTCATAAAATATTTTTATTTATTTCAGAGAGGAAGGGAGAGGAGAGAGATAGAAACATCAATGATGAGAGAGAATCACTGATTGGCTGCTTCCTGCATACCCCCTACTGGGAATCGAGCCTGCAACCTGGGCATGTGCACTTGACCAAAATTGAACCAGTGACCCCTTAGTCCACAGGCCAACACAACACTCTATCCACTGAGCCAAACCAATTAGGGCTACTCTGATTTTTAAAAAAATATATATTTTATTGATTTTTTACAGAGAGGAAGGGAGAGAGATAGAGAGTTAGAAACATTGATGAGAGAGAAACATCGATCAGCTGCCTCCTGCACACCTCCTACTGGGGATGTGCCCGAAACCAAGGTACATGCCCTTGACTGGAATCGAACCTGGGACCTTTCAGTCCACAGGCTGACGCTCTATCCACTGAACCAAAACGGTTAGGGCTACTCTGAATTTAAAAATTTTAAAGGTTTATGCACTCAACTACTTATATTACAACTTCCACTTGTGAGGATAGGGTGCAGCACCTAATCCTTCATCCTACCACTTTCCATCTAAGCTTTATATACAGCAGTTAAAGATGAGGGCTTTGGTGGGTACGGGGCAGAAGAGAGATGCTTGAAGATGCCCTAAATCAGAGCAGGAGGCAGCTATGAACACGTTCGGCAACACACATTAGTAAACAGGATGATGTGACAGGGTAGCTGTAAGAAGTGGGGCGTTAGAAAAGGAGGTTCTTTGGAGAACTGCTGTGGACGGGGATGGTAAGGGAAGGGGTTACAGGGCAGGTTCCGCCAGGGTGCAGTGCAGATGTGGGGCTATGTTTGCATGCCGGAGGAACTGCAGGCAATATTCTTGGGGTCAATATTGATGGGGAGTAAAGAAAGGATTAAATAGAGGGAGAAGTTGAACTGCAAAGTGGTTTTACAGAAATATTAGGGCATGAAAAACAATTATGTCCCAAATCTCTGTTTTCACCAAAAATGTTATGCACATTGAAGTCAGATAAGTGGCTCAAGTTGTATCAGAAACACAGAGGGAGGACTTATCATATCAGCATTTATAGTCTAATCTTTAAATCCAAATTTTATGTCTAGCTTTGTTTATTTAAAATAAGCCTGATTTTTTCATATCAGATTGTTGTTCATAACTTGTATGTTCTCTTTGTCATCTATAAACTGACTAGTAGAGCTTATAATTCCATGCTAATTGTAGGTTCATACCTTAAAATCCCATTAGAAAACATAACATTTCTATGAGGCAGGCTTCATTATTACCCTATTTTATTGGTAAAATAAAATTGATATAGATTGAATTATTACCTCACTTTGTTGATGTGGAAATTGAGGTTTAAGCAGGTTAAGTAATTTGCTCAAGGGTATAGCTAGGAAGCAGTAAGGAGCTGGGATTTGAAGCCTTGCAGCATGATGCCAAGTTTAATCAATCATGTTCCTGGTTCTCAAATTAGAATCCAGTGAGGGACCCCACTATGGATCCCAGTAAACCAAACCCGGGCAGCACTACTAGGGAATCTGAGACAACACAATGGTGTCTGAAACAGACTTATAAGCATATAACAAAGTTTATTTTCTCATTTTATGATTCCTTTTCAAATAGTTTTATGATCGACAAAATAAGATGCTTTTTTTTTTTTTTTTTTTTTTTGCCAGAAAATGAGAATAGCACTCTAACCTTTGTCACGCTGAGTGGGGAACTAAAGGCCAGAAAAGTGGAGGATGGTATCGTCCTGGACTTTCCTCTTTACCCAGCCCACCCCAAGGTCAGCTCTTTCTAATTGATAAACTGTGTACAACCAACAGAGCACCTGTTTTATAACAGTTTTGTCTTTTTTCCCTATCTAGGACTTCCATGAAGTAAAGGACTTGATAAAGGTTAGTGACAAGAATCAAACCTGAGCTCATGTTATTTGAACACTTGTTAGTATTTGAACACAAAGATTCGGAACTGTTTGATCCCCAAAGACAGGCCTACTACCGGTATCAGCGTTCCAATCTAAGCTTGGATGAACAGAACAGTGTGTTTGAGGTCTGATTTGTAATATTAAATCTATTTGGTGAGAAGATTGACCAGTTTTCCCTGACTCTTCATTGCCAACATTAGCCTCCATGGTAGGGTGGGGAGAACTACTTAAAGCATGATGGCAGGAAAATGGAAAATATTCAGAGTTCTTTCTATCTTGTTCATGGTAGAAAGAACTTAACCTGACCTCTCTAAGCCTCAGGGTCAGCATTTGCAAAATGGGAATGTCAAAGGGTTATTCATCATATCATGGGTTGTCCTTTTGTGTTCCTAGAAATTGGCAAAAAGATCCCCAGCTAAGAACTAAACTTTCTATCACATAGAACCCATGCAGAGAAGGGCTGGATGACCCTTCAGAGAGACTGGAAGGTCCCAGAGAGCAGGTGAGGTCTGGCTGCTGGGATTATTTCTAGAGAGAGGGACATTGGTTAGCTGTGATCACAGAGGCAGACATCCCAGGCACCACTCCAGGAGGAGAGAGTCTTGGCCTTGGGACCTGGAGCAGCTCAGTCCCTAAAGAGAGTTAGAGAACCTAAAGCCACCTAAGGACTGCCAGACAACTATTCTGTCATCGCCATTGTCACCTACTCTGCCCACAGCCACTGGTAGTGCTTAAAGGGGCTTTTGTCCACTCATCTATTCCCTCAGCACCCCAAGCCAACAAACAAGCAAAACAATGTTATCTGTAACTAGGGGCCCAGTGCACAAATTCATGCACCTTGAAAGGAATTGTGGGCCATGAGGCTGCGGTGGGCACAGGGGTGGGTCTCGGCCCCTCCCGCTGTGGCCCCCTGTCCGGTCTGCCAGCAGCCCCGCTCCCGCCGCAGCTGCTCCATGTGCTGATGGTGCCGGCCCCACTCACATCTGCTGACAGCACAGAGTGATTGGGGCCAGCGCCAGCAGCTGGTGTGAGCGGGCGGTGCTGTCAGTGGGTGCGAGCTGCGGCTGTTGCCCCAAACGCCTCTCAGGAGCAGGGGGAGACAGAGAAGTCCTCAGGGGTGATCTGGTCTGGCAGCTGCTGCTTGCACCCACTGATGACAATGAGTGATTGGGACTGGTGCTGGGTGCTGGCAACGGGTGCAAGAAGCAGCTACTGGCCCCAATCACCTCTCAGGAGCAGGGGGAGGTAGAGAAGCCCTGAGGGGCAATCGGGGCTGGCAGCCACCGTTCGCACCCGCTGACGGTGCTGGGCACTGGCAGCAGGTGCAAGCAGCAGCTCCAGCGCTGGCAGTGGATGTGAGCAGGCCCAGCGCTGGCAGCAGGTATGAACGCCTGGTGGGCTGCTGTGCACAGGAGCAAAGAATTTTCAGTAACCACCAGAGGCTCACCCCAGTGACAGTGATCAGCACCCAGTCTTGGTCTGGTGCCCCTGCTTACCTGCTCCACCATCTCACCTCGTCCAATGCCCACCATGTTCCATGTGCGTCCCCTGGTGGTAAGCGCACGTCATAGTGACTGATTATAGAGTTGTTCCGCCATTCTATTTGCATTTTAGGGTTTTATATATATAGATAATAAAAGTGTAATATGCTAATTAGACCGAACATCCTTCCGAATGACCTTCTGGACAAAAGCCAGGCTGGAGGGAAGCCGGTGCCAGCAGCCAGGGGAAGGAAGGCCTACTCTTGCATGGATTTCATGCATTGGGCATGAACAAGTTGGAAATGAACAAGATTATGTGTGTGTGACCCTGGGCCTCTCTTTCTTCTGATCTTTGGGGGAAAATGCCCATTTGAAGGAGTTGTGTGTTCAGGCACATATTAACACTTGTGAATAATGTCTATCTTTGGCTCGAAAAGGATAAGCTCAATCCTTTAAAGGCCTCTTTAATCTCCAGGAAACTGACCTTTTCCTCGGGCAACACTTTCAGCCCAGAAACCTAACTAAAACTTGGGGACTGGAGACCACGGGTGTCTGTGTCTGGCACTCTGCAGATGTTCAGGAAAGGTCGTTTCCCACACAGGGGATCAAGGACTGGCCCCAGGGCACATTCCTGAGAAGTCTTTGGTCTTTCTTCACAGACTGCCATAGGTGACACACTGGTCCAGGACATCCGCTACTCCCCAGACACCCGGAAGCTCCTTGTCCGGCTCAATGACACTTATGACAGGTGAATGAGATTTTTGGCTTCGTCAGCACTTTGGAGAGGGCCAAGCACCCCCATTTATAGCCCTGGCTTGGTCTGGCTGTGCTGTGTCCAGTCAAACCATGATTTCTGCAGCCAGAGAGCTTTGTTCTCAGATAGGAAGGTATTCCACTTGGCTCCTCCTCCTGCTCCTGCTGATGCGTGTGGGTCAGCCACACCCTGGCCTGCTTTATGGAATCTATGTAGTGGTGGTAGGGGGGGTGTGTGTGTCTATGGAATGGGGTTTGTCCTAATCCATCCCATTTATGAACAAGGTCATTTCTGGAGAACCTGAAAGTGAACACACAGGACCTGCCGCAAGTAGAGAACACAGGGAAGGTGAGAGGACTCATTCTCACTCTTAAAGGAGAGCCCAGTAGGCAGACCCACGCATTCGACTTTTACTCCAGATATTTCGCACCCTGGGTTGGCGTGGCAGAAGACCCGGTAACAGGTACTTTTAGACATGGGTCCTGGAGGGATTAAACAATGGAGGAGGTGGATAACAAATAGCGGTCTAAGCGTCCTTCATGTGACCTTTTAGATTGCTTGGGTTTTGAGCTGCCTTCTTTTCCCTATCTTCCTTCCCCCTTTCCTTCACATAAAAACACAGAATTAAGGAAGCAGTTTAGCCCTGGCCAGTGTTGCTAAATGGTTAGAGCGTCAGCCTGCACACCTAACCATCTTGGGTTTCATTCCCAGTCAAAGGCACATGCTAGGTTTCAGGTTCCATCCCTGGCTCTGGTTGGGGAAGGTGCAGAAGGCAACCAATTGATGTGTCTCTCTCATATTGATGTTCCTCCCTCCTCTTCCCCCTTTTCCACTCTCTACAAATCAATGAGGCCCTAACCGGTTTGGCTCAGTGGATAGAGTGTCAGCCTGCGGACTGAAAGGTCCCAGGTTCGATTCCAGTCAAGGGCATGTACCTTAGTTGCAGGCACATCCCCAGTAGGAGGTGTGCAGGAGGCAGCTGATTGATGTTTCTCTCTCATCGATGTTTCTAATTCTCTATCCCTCTCCCTTCCTCTCTGTAAAAAATGAATAAAATATATTTTAAAAAAATCAATGAGGCCCTGACCAGTTTGGCTCAGTGGATAGAGCGTATGCCTGAGGACTCGGGTCCCGGGTTCGATTCTGGTCAAGGGCATGTACCTTGGTTGCGGACACGTCCCCAGTGGGAGGTGTGCAGGAGGCAGCTGATCAATGTTTCTAACTCTCTATCTCTCTCCCTTCTTCTCTGTAAAAAAATCAATAAAATATATTTTAAAAAAGAAATGGGAAATATATCCTTACCCCTCACTAATCCCCCCCCCCACAAAAGGAAGCAGTATAGCAGGGTTAAACCTTAGTGTCAGGCAGCCTTGGTTTGCATCCTAGCTTTCTAGCTGTTGACCTTGGGCAAATGGTTTATTTTTAAAAAAAGACTTTTGATTGATTTTTAGAGAAGGTTGAAGGGAGAGGGAAAGAGAGAAAGAGAAACATCAATATGATAGTGAAACATTGATCAGCTGCCTCCTGCACACCCCACCGGGCAATTGAGCCTACAACTTGAGCATGTGCTCTGACCATGCATGAGACAATGCACAACCAACTGAGCCACACCTGCCAGGGCTTCACTTTTAAATGTTTCCATTCCCTCCTCTATAAAATATAGATAATATCCCATAGAGTTATGCAAATCCAATGCCAGTTAAGTACTTACCACAGTGCGAAGAGTGGGCTGAGCAGCAAACGGGGGCAATGGGGAGGTTGGCACATGGCCAGGGCAGACTGTTCTGGTCAGATGGCAGGGGCTGGGATGACTTAGTTACTCTCTGAGGAACAAAATATGTGAAATTCAAAGCTCAGTAAGCAAGCACTTTTTGGATGTCAGGAAAATGCCCAAATGACAGCCAAACAGTCCAACTCAAGCCTTTCCCCATGGAATAGAAGTTCTGAGTGGATTTATACATGCACAGCTGCTTTACAAAGATTTTAATTGGCACAGAGGGCAAGTTTTTTTCCCTTAAAATAATGCTTTTCTACAGTGGAAAGGTCTTTGGACAGTGATGACCAACCATCTCAGTTTGCTTAAAAGCTTAAAACTGAGGGATTTTTCAGCATACAGGGCCTTCGGTGCTAAAACCAGGACAGTCTCAGGCAAACTGGGATGGTTGGTCACACCATGTGGACCTCCCATAACATTTAGTAAGTTTTCCTGGAGGAGGGGCCCTTTCCACCCCAGCCTTTTCTGCCCCACAGACTTTTCTGACAGTTACTCCTTTACAGCTTGTTCCTTCATTTCACTACCCATTCTCTGATCTAAACCTTGGGCACAATCATCTAAAAAAAATACCCCACTGAAAGACAGTTCTTTTGCCACCAAAATCTGGGCCTTTCCTTGCATGTGCATCCTAGGAGCAAGCAGATAGTCTCTCCTGAAGGATGTAGAGGTGAAGAACTTGATTTTCTTACCACAGGCTGACAGTGACCTGTAGACTGGACAAGAATGAAAACTGGCAGTTTAATTCAGCCTTCAGAAAGTGTAAAACACTGCAAATGCATCATTTGGAGGAGCTTATCCATACATTCTGTGCCTTCCTTTCTATCTCCATTCATAACTCCACATTCTGCTGTGGCCAGGCCAACATAACGACTAACTAGTTGATTGCAATTGCTTATAAATTTACCACAAAGTTTCTCCTGTTTCCCCTGTGCTGTATCATAACTTCTCATTTCTTTTAAGGGTCTGCACATACTGTTCTTAGCAGCTACTGGTCCCAAGAACTGGGGAAGAAAGATATGCGTGGTAAGATAGCTCTTTTTCAATTAAAAGAAAAAAGCCTAATCTTAAGCTAGTATTCCTTCTCATATGTACTGTGCACCTGAAGATATAATGTTATGTGTCACCCATGTGAAAATGAAAGGTTTTTAAATTCATTCACCCTAAACCCTCCACTCTAAATATCCTCTACCCCAAACATCTTCTACCCATCTCTCCCAACTCATAGACACACTTCTAGTACAGTAAGTGCCCAATAAATGTTTGTTGAATAAAATTAACTAGCTGTGTAACTTTGGCCCAGAGAAGTTATTTATGATGTGAAAGGTGGAGATTGGATAATCAGTGAGGTTCCTTACTGCTATTACTAGCCACAGAGTTGAATCATACAAATTGCTTTTGAACCAAGTCCCCTGGTGATTAATATATTGCTCAGGGGCAAAGAAAATAGACCTCAGACAATGGAAGCTATATAGCCCTAATAATCAAAATAGGAGTCCAACTCTAGAGGTCTTACTTAGTGCGAGGGTTAGGCCTCTGTGAGCCTGATTTGGGGAGAGCAGGTGGCTGCTCTTAGGTGAGACTAGTTACTCCCCTAACCACTGAGCTCCAGGAAGGCTGAGGTGTGCCTCTTGTCTGCCTGACCCTGTGGTTGCTTGGTAACTACAATGAGTGAATGAATGAGCTCCCTTTATCTTATTCAGGCCTGGAAAGACGGGCCTTCTCAGGAGGGCCAAGACCACCCCTCTTTATCTTGCTAAACATCTAGTTCCTGCACCTATCTTTTCACATGTCCTTGCTCACTCCTAGACAGAGCGAGGGAGGAGGCTGTGGGTGGGGTAAGCCTGGGCATTACAGGAGGTGATAGAGGAAGTAGCTCAGGAAGGGAAGACCTGGAGGTGTGTGTTTTGTGGATGAAAGTGCATTTGTAGCCCCTCACTTCGCAGGAGAACCCATTGGGCTGGGCAGTACCCTGGACAGATTTTATCTTTAAAGAATTTATATACTTAAACTGACCTAAGAGGATTCTAGAACTTGTAATAAGAGGTGTCTCACTATATACTGTTCATTAAAAAGGGTGGAAATTATCTTAATTTGTGATTTGTTCTGTTTTGTCCAGCCTTTCAGTGTTCCTGCCGAGGAGGAGAACTGGAGATTTCCCTGCGTCCTGACGGCAGAGTTAACATTAAGGGAGGTGCTGCGGTGGTTTTAGAGGGCACTCTGACAGCCTAGAGGCGCTGTGCCAATGCTGCTCTCCCCCTTCACTGTTGCCATGAAGAAAAACATAGGGGCTGCCTTTAGCAAACTTGCATGGTAGTCTACTTAATCCTCATGTTAGAAATAGAAAAATGAAGACATATTAATGGAGAGTTAACGTGTGCCAATTAACAATGGAGTTTTCGCTCCACCTATGAGTGTATCTGAAATATAAGTAACTCATAATGAAGAATAATGTTGTCACCTTTGATTGTGACTACTGATCACAGAATGAGGAACAAATGGTTAAAATCAAACCATTTAAAAGTAGGTGATTGCGATAGAATATTTTGCAGCCATTACAAAGATCTAATAACTATGTGGAAATACAGAAAAATATTTCATGATATAATAATAAGAAAGAAAATTACAGATTATAAAATGTTAGCAATGTATGCTATCTATGAGAATATGAATCTATGTGGGCAGGATGAGTCATGAAGATAGTGAAAACAGTTCATATGTGGGAAATAAAATTGGGAATAATTTTAATTTAATGTATGTAATAAAAAAGTATTTCCTTTATTGGAACACACATGTTCAATAACCAAAAAATAAGAACATGTAAGTAAATAACTAGAAACCCCAGAAATTTAAAAAATGTATATGTATCAGTGTGTTAGTAAAATTAAAATTAAAAATGTAATATCTTTATCTTATATATAGCTTTAGAGTGATAACTTAACATGGATTCTTCTCTTACCTTAATAAAATGGGTTTTTAACGTAACTTTAAATTCAGTTAAATCTGTAAAATTGAGTGCCTATAATTGACTTTGGGATGAGGACTTTTTCAAGTCATTAAGGGTGTTTCTTTAAGATGATCTCACTGATGGCAGTTCTTGGCCATCTCAAAAACTACTAGCTGATCAGTTAGAAATTCCTGTCCTTCGTTTTTTCACCTTAATGCTACCATGTTTTCTTTTTGTTAATCCTAACCATAGGATATATTTATATTTTCATTTTTAAATATGGTTTTTAAAAAAATTTAAAGAGAAGAAGGGAGAAGGAGAGAGAGAAACATGAATGTGAGAGGGGGTAACATCGATAGGATGCCTCCTGCATGCACAGTCCCATCCCCCTCACCGCCACTGGAGATTGAGCCTACAACCTGGGCATGGGACCTGACCGGAAAGTGAACTGGAGACTTCTAGGTTCATGGGATGGTACTCACTTAAATAAGCCACACTGGCCAGTGCCCGGGCATATATTGTTGTTAATTTTAGAGAGCAAGGAAAGGAAAAAGAGAGAAAAATATTGATGTGAGAGAGAAACACCAATCGGTTGCCTCATGTATGTGCTCCAACTGGGGGTTGAACTAGCAACCTAGGTGTATGCCCTGATCCAGGTGTATGGGATGATGCTTCAACCAACTGAGTCACCAGGTCAGAGGCCATGCTTTCTATTTTTGTGTGGCTAAGGCATGTGAGAGTGAATTTATTACAGAAGTAATCTTGTGTTTCCCCTAATTTGCAATGAAGAAAATAATTCACTAGCTTCAGTACTTTAGCTTAATGAGTAATCAATGACCCAGCACACACTGCACAGCTCACCACAACTCATCTGTTGGTTCTGACACCAAGGGAGAGAATCATTGGAGGGTCTGCCCAACCTAGGACTGAATTGTATGCATAATCTAATCTAATAAAAGAGAAACATGCAAATTGACTGTACCTCTGTTATACCACAAGCCACGCCCACCAGGCAATCAAGATCAGATATGCAAATTAACCCAACTAAGACGGTGGCGGCCTCGGAGCTGGTGCAAGCAGGAGGCTTGGGTTGCCCTTGGTAATGGAGGAAGCCAAGCTTCCCGCTGCCCTGCCAGCCCTGAGCTCTGCTCAAGGCTACAAAGTTTCAAATATAGAATATAAATAAATCCCAGATACCTGCTTCCAGCCCTGGGCTGTGGCTAGCCTGAAAACAGCCATCAGCCCCTCACCCAGGATGGCCAAGCACCCCAGTGGGACCCCCACCCTGATCCAGGACACCTTTCAGGGAAAACCAGTTGGCTCCCACCCATGCACCAGGCCTCTATCCTATATAATAAAAGGATAATATGCAAATTGACCCTAATAGCGGAACAACTGGGAATGACTGGTCACTATGACACACACTGACCACCAGGGAGCAGATGCTCAATGCAGGATGTCAGTGTGCTCAATGGTGTTCAGTAAGCTCCCACAGGGGGAGATCTGCTCAGCCACAAGCCAGGCTGATGGCTGCCAGCACAGCGTCAGCCTGGATGTCCAACTGCAGCTTAGGCCTGTTCCTTGCTGGCAAGTGGACATCCCCCGAGGACTCCCAGGCTGCCAGAGGGATGTCTGACTGCCATCGTAGGCCTGATTCCCTGGGGGAGCAGGCCTAAACCAGCAGGTGGACACCCCCCGAGGGGTCCCAGATTGAGAGAGGGCACAGGCCAGGCTGAGAGACCCCCTGAGTGCACAAATTTTTGTGCACTGGGCTTCTAGTTTTATATAAATGCATAGTTGAAAGTGTCTGAATTTTAGCTCTTAGAATGTATGCCAACTTCTTTTTTAAAATTATACTTTTATTGATTTCAGAAAGGAAAGGAGGCAGAGAGATAGGACCATCAATGATGAGAGAGAATCATTGATTGGCTGTCTCCTGCACATCCCCTACTGGGGATCAAGCCCAAAATCTGGGCATGTGTCCTGACCGGGAATCAAACCATGACCTCCTGGTTCATAGGCTGACACTTAACCACTGAGCTGCACCAGCTGGGCTGTAGCTATTTTTGGAAAACAAGTCCTTGAAATGACTCTAAACTCTTTTTCTATTTTTTTGCATGAAAGTTGCTATTTGAAGCCTCTGAGTTGATTTTTTTTTACCCTATATTTTCAAAACCTATATTTAGTTTTATAAGCGATTTAAAATTTTTCCATTTAGCAATGGACAGCTGAGTCAGAATAGTCAGGGCAACTGTTATACTTAATGTTTACTTGGTCCACCTGCTGAAGACTTGACTGGGTGGCCATCGTGGTGGTCGTGCTCCAGAAGTGACCCCAGGGAAGCTGGGACAGGAGCGGGAGAAGCACAGGCGCACCCAAACAGATAGTAAAAAGAGGAAATGAAATGACATCTTTAGTTAGCAGGAGCAGAGAGCCTCTAGAATTAGCATCCTGTGCTGATGTGAGCAGGGCAGGATGGGGGCACTGTAATATCTCTAGTCCTGTCAGGTTTCTCCTGGCCTCTTCTGCTTCTGCCCGCCTCTTGCCTATCTAATCTTTTTTAAAAATATATATATATTTTATTGATATTTTACAGAGAGGAAAGGAGAGGGATAGAGAATCAGAAACATCAATGAGAGAGAAACATCGATCAGCTGCCTCCTGCACAACCCCCACCGGGGATATGCCCGCAACCAAGGCACATGCCCTTGACCGGAATTGAACCTGGGACCTTTTGAGTCCGCAGGCCGACGCTCTATCCACTGAGCCAAACCGGTTAGGGTTTGCCTATCTAATCTTACTAAGAGTATGCATAGGGGTAAGTGAAGAGAGATTGTTGGAAATGGATCCCAGCACTCAAGTGTTAAGGTTACCATTGATTGAAAAATGCACTCCCAGCAACATTGGCATCCCTTGGTATACTGAGTTAGAGTGGGTTACACTAATGTAGGAAATATCTCAATAGCTTAATATAACCAACTTTTATTTGCACTCATATTATTTGCTTCATTAGCAGAGGTCAGGTAGGGTTCTGTCCGGTATGGTCCTGCAGGGCCCTGGGCCGATGTGCATTCTGGCACATCGACATGTGGCCTCCATGGCTGCTGCAGCAGTGGGAAAGAGTGTATGAAAATTGCAATGGGTTTTGGCTCAGAAGTGATAGGTGTCAATTCTACTCACAGTCTATCAACCAAAACGGGTTACACCCGCCCCCCCATCTGATAGCAAGGGACCTGAGAAGTGTGGGGAGCTCATGCACAGACTGTGTGTAGTAAATATAGCTGCCACACCTTGGGAAGACTTCTAGCCCACTCTGATGGCTCCCCCTTGGGTGGCATTACTTGGGTAAATTCATCACAGGCTGGGGACTCAGGGCTGCAGGCTCAAAAGTCTATCATGTAAATGTACCACATTACATGCAGATACACCTTAACCGAGTGCATGAAGACTGATATGTAGAGCCAGAATACCAACTGTTTTTTGTTGTTGCTGTTAATCCTCACCTGAGGACATTTTTCCATTGATTTTTAGAGAGAGTAGAAGATAAGGGGAGAGACAGAGAGAGAAACATCGCTCTGAGAGAGATACATGGATTGGTTGCCTCCCGCATGCACCCTGTCCAGGGCCTGCAACCAAGGTACATGCCCTTAATATGTCCTTAACCTGAATCAAACCTGGGACACTTCAGTCCATGGGCCGATGCTCTATGCGCTGAGCCAAACTGGCTAGGGCTTTTTTTTGGTAGAATACCAATTCTTTTTTTTTTTGGTAATAATTATACGTATTTATGGGCCTGTTTGTTATAAATTTGTGGTTCTAACTACATATACAATACACAAATACACAATATTTACATATAAACAAATATATATATATATATATATATATATATATATATATATATCTCCAAATAAGTGTTCTAGCTAATATTAGGAAAAATTATTTGTTTTTCTGTACCTTAAAAGTTCAGTATCATATATTATTGATATGATAAGAATTTTATTAAATAAATATTAGTAGGTCTTACTTCTACTCCCATTTTCCACCACAATTTTCCTTGAAAATCTTTTCCATTATGCAGAACTTGATAGAATACCAATTCTTAACTTTAGATGAGAAATGCAACCACAGAATGGTTTAGATCGGAGCATTTTCTCCCCATGTGCATGTCTGTTTGGTGCATTCCATAATCAGAAAGCTGGTTGGTGACTGGAGCTAAAACAAGGTGTCAGCAAAATGGACCTAAAGGGCAGATGCCATCAGGATATGATCAGCTTTCCACTTGCACAACACATTGGAATGCCCTCGTACTGCACATCATTTACTTGAACTTAATACGCTCAAGGCAGGGCCAAATGTGATTATAGTGTTAAAATATATTTATTTATGAAACAAAAAAGGAAAACAAAAAATATTTAAAAAAGAAAAAAAAAAGGGAAGGAAACTTTTACTTTTGGAACAGCCACGATCCCTAGTTCAAGACCACACTTTAGTCTAGCACTCAAGAAAACAGTGATGCATCCCAGCACTGGAGGAAAACTGGTATAATTGACCACTATATTTAACAGGTTGTTTAAAGGACTTTCAAGGATAATTTTGACAACGCCCAATTTTTGCCTTACACACCACGGTAGCCTGACTTCAAAATGCGCTCAATGACCCTCGCCTTCTGCTGTTCAGACCCTTGTGCCCTCCCCGCCACTTCCCACACTGCACCAGCATTGGTGTGTGTGACCAATAGAATATTCGGAATGGTATGTCCCTTCTGAGATTAGGTTATAAAAGGCTATCTTCTGGTCGACTTTTGTGTGTCTCTTTTTCTGTTTCCTTCTCTCATCACTTGCTCTGTGGGAAGCTAGCTGCACATCATGAGCAAGGATCTGAGGCACCTGATCAATAGCTTGGAAGCAGATCCCCAACTCATCAGGCCTCAGATGCCTGCAGTCCTGCTGACACCTGGATGGCAGCCTTGTGAGACCCTGTGTCGGAGGCACCCAGCTAAGTTGTGTCAGATCCCTGACCCATGGGAATTGAGAAAATAAATGTTCGTTGATTTAAGTCACTAAGTTGTGAGGTAATGAGTTTTGCAGCAACAGATAACTCATATGCATGTTATCTTTTTTTTTTTTTATTGTAGATTTTTTTTAAATTTCATAAAGTATTACAAAGATTAGTACAAATATTTCTTTTTTCCCCTGCCCTTCCCCCAGCCTCCCCTTCCCCCCAGTGGTCTGTGTCCTTTGGTTATGCTTAAATGCATGCATAACAGTCCTTTGGTTGATCTATTAC
>PVJC01023455.1:0-26314 GCA_004026665.1 Murina feae | reverse complement strand
ATGGGCAGTAGGCAAGCTTGGGAGGCAGGCAGCACCCAGCCCTGGTCACAGCTCAAAAAAGAGAACAACATGCAGGGGAGGGCAAGAGTTTGAGAGATCAACATAGAGGGGGTGCCTGCTCCAAGCCTCCACGGTGTGCCTGGGGGCAGGCCCCCGGCAGGTAGACACACACAGGAGGACTGCTCCGAGCCTCAGATGCATCTGGGGGCAGGTCCCCAGTGGCGACACACACACGCACATACACACCCACACACAAAAGGCGCCTGGCAGACTGGGGCCATCATAGGACATCCACTGAGGGGTCCCAGACTGTGAGAGGGCACAGGCCGGGCTGAGGGACTCCCTCCACCCCGAGTGCACAAATTTTTGTGCACCGGGCCCCTAGTATAATTTTTAATTATGAGCATCTGTAATTACAGCACCCTATGTCTAGCATGCTAAGTGTTTCACTGGGTTAGTATATTATTTTCCCTCTACACAAAAAAGATGACAAATAATTTTGTATTTTTTTTGGTAAAATATATACCATAACTTCAGCAGATTAGCATATTGGACATCTCTGTACTTGAGAATCTATGACCAAACTTAAACTGTGGAAATTAGCTTCAGATAAAGTCTGACTATACTGTTTAGTATCTATGTTTTTTGATGACCACAGCAAACAAAGGAAGCAAATGCAATTATGGCTAAACCATGCACAAGACTTTTTAAAGGTAAAAGAAAAATAGAGCTTCTATCAAAAAAGGTGTATATTGAAGTTTATCACTTACCAAAAAAATGAAAACAGTAAAATTGTAAAACTGCTCTGGGACCAGCATCCTAATACATTTCTCATTATTGAAACCTAACAAGATTTCCATCTTTATAGATGTGGGTACTCCCAGAAAGATCAGTGTGTGTGTGTGTGTGTGTGTGTGTGTGTGTGAATATTCATGAGCTGGGTCAGATTCGTGGTGCATCTGAGATACCAGTGATTTCATATGCAAAAGCATGATCCAATGAACATTAAGTGACTGGTTATATAAAAATTTATATTTACACAGATAACCTGAACTGATACTCACTGTTCATGAATATTTATAGCAATATACAAAACATCACAGAAAATGAGGGATATTGTACTTTTCTTTAAACATTCATAAGTTTAACGGTAATATTCCACTAAATAAATAGTCATGTTTATTTATGATCCAGTAGTATTCATTAATCTCCAATCTATTCTATCTTTTCAATTTCCTTGACTATTTAATTCACATTAAGCAAAAACTGATATCTAATTATTTTAATAAACTTATTTGTTTTCAAGTCTGCCATTTTTTTCTTAAGTTTTATTTGATAAGTTAACAAATATAAAGATTAGGCTCTGATACACTGATTGTGAATTACACTTTTATCTACTTGGGGGGAAAGTCAAATTTGGAAAATTCTTACTCTATGTATGAGTGATATGTTTTAAAATTTGCAGTTTATATATTTGAAAATTCTCATTCAGCTAAGCCATTATTGAAGTAGATTTAAAAATGTTTTTCTCAAAGTTAGAGCATCTGCAAATGAGCAAAGTCTGTAAAATATTTACAGAATAGGGCCCTGAATTGATTTTAAATTTTACTCAGAATGAAAGAAATGGCATTATATACCCATGGCAAAGCATATCAACTTAATAATAGTATGTAGCAATGAATAAGGATACAAATTCTTCCACTTGAGTGGGTATTTATAAAGGCTATTGGGTGTAATCTTTACTCTATTAGACACAATTTTATCTGAAAGTCTGGAGCAAGAAATTCAGATTCAAAGTTGGCCCTGGGAGCAGTGAAAAGCGCAACCTCCTTAAAAGGGAGCCTAGCCTGGTTGTAGCTGTCTTTCAAAATGAACACAGACAGTCTTCAGCAATTTCAGGGGATTCAAACGTGATGGCAGTGTGGATCTCCAGTCCTTAACCAGAGAATATTAGAGCAAGAGTCATTCAATCATAGTGTTCAAATTTTTAAGGAATCAAAACCACAAAGTAAAATATATTGCTGCACTAGGAAAATATATTCTTCAGCTATGTTGACATTAACTATAAGTACACAAAAAATATATAAAGTATCAAAATAAGCAAACGAGTATGAATATATTTTAGCTGCTTCTTCATTTGGCTATATTTTTCTGATCTACATCATACAATGCATTATATAGACTATAAGCATATATTATTTTAATATCCTGAAAGGAACAGATTTTTGTCTTCTTAAAATGTATAAAATTAAATACTAGCTTAATTCAGAACCATGGAAGGGGGGCATTTCTCCATTTCTATGCTATTAGCATAACTCAATTACTGGGTAATCTGCAAATGACTGAATAACACTAGTAAAACTAATGCAGAAGATTGGCCATTCTAAAAACAAATGTACCTCATTTCCTTAAGATACCGTCTCTCACCTAAATTCATCGGGTAGTGATTATTTAGGTAGATGGTTTTTAATCAACTACCCTGGCTACAATTGGGTAAAAAGCCAGGCACATTCAAAAAGTTATTATTCGGAGATCTTTTGTTTTATATTACAAGGAGTTTTTGTGGTTATGGTGCTGGTGCCTTTCTTTGGGTCTGAGTATTTTTAGAGTCTCCCAATTTTCTTACACCATAGTATTTAAAATTAAAGTTATAAAGCATAATTCTTCTGCAATGAAACAAAATAAGACCAAATTCCTTAGAAAATTATTCTCAGCCAATATTACTCTGGATTATGAAACTGTATTGTTCATTTATATAAAGACCTGAGACTCAAATAATAATTGTGGTACACTAACTCTATAAACAGGTTTTAAGTAAGTTTCCATTTGTCATTGTATATTATAAACACTTAAAATGCAGTCAGTTTTCTGTAAGTCATGATCTTTATTTGGAAGTCCAGAGCAGGAAATCAAAAGATTTTACTTAATTGCCAAAACACTGATATAAATCCGTAGCCAAATAATGTTTCATACAAGAACTCCAGAATAAAACATATTTAAAAGAACTTGAAATATTTCTTAACCAAAACCAAAGCTTTACCTTTTATTGGTGGCAGAATTACTTAGGAACTGGATAATAGTTCTGACTGGTTTTCTATAAATTGTTTAGCAGTATTTTAAATAATTATATTTTATATATTATATCAGTTATGTATTATATATGTAATACATTTTAAAATATTGTGTACTATTCAGGGATGGAAAAAGGTATGTTTTTAATTAGATAATACAATAATGAATAAGTAATAATACAAGAGTAAACTGTTTCCTGTATTTACAACTGTAAACCTATTTTTGCCCACCCCTGTATTCACTCATGTCTTCCTTTTCCCACAATCTCCAAAAATAATGTATACATTCACTCAAACTTATAATTTTTCATTTGAATGGATATTACAAGTAAATGAGTGACTTTTTTTTTTCACTATAGAAGAGTAACTGGTCGATGCTGATCTCACCTTGAACCTACTGCCAGTAACTAATGAACTTAAGCTAAGTGTCTTACGGCTGCTTTAAGAGTAACATTAGTCCTCCCTTTCCACTGACTTCAAAGAAATGAAGATCTTTATCTTTGTTAGAAAATTAGATTTTGCAAAAATAAGTCTTTTATAGATGCCCAAGGTTAAGCCTATTAAAATCGGTGAATGTTGGGGGAGCAAACCTTGACTTCGGGCCTCTATTCTGAATGGTTAACAGGATTCCACTGATAATTGACTCAGGACGCCAAGGATACATCTCTATTCTCCTTATACTTGGTTTTAAAAAACGTGGCCTTGGTTTTCAATGATTCTCTCTTTCAGAGTATTCTATTATAATCAAGATTCTCAAGAGAAGAAAGGAAAATCTAATTTGCAACAGCATAAAAGAAGCACCTCGCATTTGCTAATTCTTCTAAAATAAATGACATGTCTATATCTTGTTTCAGACATGGCATACGGAATGACTTATAAGTTCTGAATGCAGTTTACTCCTGTAAACTTCAACCCATAAAGTGTCACACTGTTGAGCCCCTTCTTTAAGTCTGAATATATTTTGTTGCCTTATTCAGGGTTCAGGGCCTCGTGTGCATAGAAGACACAAAATGACTATTTCAAAAATCTTGAGATTATTCGTAATGACAACTACAGCTTACAAATGAAGCAAATATATGTAGAAAAACAAACAGTTTTTATCATTTATTTAAAATATACATAACACTGGGTACATCTGTATCAAAAATAAATTTTATAAAACATAAAATAGCTTTGACAAGTCTCTGATCAGACCTGTAGATATTAAAGCTATTCAAGGAACTAGATGCTAAAAATTGTGTTGCTGCTTTATAATGGTAAATATGATGCAATTAAACCATTAAAACAAGAGAACTGGCTCCATTGTTTACTATACTATTTCCATTTAACTAATAATACCATTCTCCTATCAAAGCCTTGCATTGTGATGAAATTAGCATATATGATTTGTTATTGCCACTGGTAATAACAAATAAGGTCAACGATATTAAGCACTTGCTGTGTGCTGCAGGTATGTTAACCGTATGTGAGCTATTCATTTCTAAGTTTTCATTGTCTGTTTAGCTCTACATATTTAAAAATTTAGACTTAAAAAAAAAAAAGATGTTGATGCCTTTGTAACAGTGTTTCTCAACTGAGAGAAACATTCCTCCCCAGGGGACCTTCAGCAATGGCTGCAGACATTTTTTATCGTCATGCCTGGTGGGGAGTTATTCACATGTGGTGGGCAGAGGCCGGGGATGCCCCACACACCCCTCAATGGAGAGAACATCCCCCCACAAGAAAGAATTACTAAAATGTCAATAGCACACAGGCTTAGACACCTGGTTCAGGTACAGCCATCAACACAAGACAATGAGTCCACTTTGTAAAAAGCACCATCCCCAACGAATGTTGTCAACAAAAAGCCACGGCAAACCTTCAAAGTGAGAGATGATATAACTTTTAACTATTATTTTAGGATAGTAAATAATCTCAATATTTCAGGTTACATTTTGACACCCTTTGGGCTGAGCAAATTTTCATTTTAGTCTCAGAAACTCTAACACACTGTTCTCATCTCTAAAAAAGTAAGGATTCAAAGCTACTCTTTAGTGCTATTAAACGTTATCCCTCCCACTGCCTGTTTTTTGGACAGTCACAGAATATTAGAGTTTTGCTTTGATGCTGTTATTTTTATTGAGTCAACACTTACTGTGTGATTCTAAATTGAACTTGCTGTATCTCTATAGCAAATGTTCATGTTATCCCATCGTATATAAGGTCATCATTAAAAGGGTTGCATTTTAACAGATGAGCTGAGCCAGATGTCACTAATTTTATTCATCAACTCTAATCTCTAAAAGGAAAAATGTTAATAAGAAACCCACTGATCCAATTAAATGCACAGGCAAAAAGAATCCACTTTAAGGACTAGACAGTGTGCTTAGATATTGAAATGAACAAATCTTTTCAATGGATTTGGCTAAGGGAATATCACCTAATCCCAGTGTAATTGAAAGATTAATAAAACACAGAGAGAAGGGAAGACCAAATCTAATCTCTCTAATTGTGTCTCCCGCACCAGACTGCACCTCCCCCTGAGGATGGGAGCACAGAAGGGTCCAAGGCATACGTAGGCCCCGATGACAAGATAAGTCTTATTCGCACAGTTAATTTGGTGCGAATATTAAAAGGCTCATGTCCTTGTCAATTCTCTCACCCCCATATTACTGAGATTTCTGGTCTTGCTCCTTATGGCTTGAGCATGTATGTGGCTAATATCCAGGGCACAGCTGTTCTGTTTTAATGAAATCTGGAAATCGTGGAGCACATCTAAGGGCCTCAGAAAAAAATCCAAGAGATTAAGAATACCGTAAGGGGAATAGAAGATCCTGGGATATAATGTTATGTTTAGTGATTGGAGGATTTTAAATGCCACTTTTAATAAAATGATAATTGTAAGCGATTTCTTGGAGGGGCGTAGTAATTTTGCATTGGAATAATGAGAGTAGAAGGCAAGGTTAAAAACACTGTTTTTTGTTTTGTTTTGTTTTTTATCTTTCAAGCATTCTAAGGTTTTCTGTTTCTAACATTATTCAAAAAACAACAACAACAACAACAACAACACAATTAGTGACTTTGGTAAAGAGTCAGTGGCGCAACAGGCTACTTAAGTGATTTAACCTCTTGTGCTTCTGTGTTCCTCCATCTAAAAAAATGAATATAAGTACCTAAGAATTCTGGATAGCCTTCAAAGTTATATGAATGTCAGATAAGTTTTTGAATAAAAGGGAGCATGATTTTATTATAGTCCTTCCCTTCGCTGGATTGGAAAATTGTACCATGTTCGTGTCCTTTAGATGTCTTACTGGTACATAGACATTAGCTTCTTTTAACCTTTCTACATATTATTTTAGTCTTGCCACTTTGTTTTACTTTGAACAGTCAGCATATTTCTCCATTTATTTTGTAATAAAGCCACTTCCCTTATGTCCACCCCCTAATTAAAAGTTCTCATATCATGAGATACTCTTCATTGAAAACATACAGGTAAAATATAATGTTAAATTTAGGAACATTGCATAAATTGTCAACATAAATTTTTTAAAATATAGTTTTGTTGATTTTAGAGAGGAAGGGAGAGGGATAGAGAGAGAGAAACATCAATAATGAGAGAGAATCATTGATCGGCTGCCTCTTGCATGCCCCCCTACTGTGGATCAAGCCTGCTACCAGGCATGTGTCCTTGGCCAGAATCGAACCTGGGACCCTTCAGTCCACAGGCCAATGCTCTATCCACTGAGCCAAACCAACTAAGGCTGTGAATATAAATTATGCAGAACTGTTAAACCTGAAGGGGACAATCAATTTCTTCCATTGATACAAAGTCATTTTTGTCATAAATTCAACTATTTGTAATTAAATTTGCAATTGTAAACAAAATTGTTAAATATCTATATCTATCTATCTATCTATCTATCTATCTATCTATCTATCTATCTATCTATCTGATCTTAGAATAGATTATGTACACTGGTTGTCACTTAGTAACTGCACAATAAATGTTGCCTGCCCTTACCATTATTATTACCTTATTTACCTCTTTTATTTATTTATTTATCCTCACAGGAGGACATAGTTTTACTGATTTTAGGGAGGGGGAATGGAGAGGAGAAAAAAAGAGAGAGAGAGAGAGAGAGAGAGAGAGAGAGAGAGAGAGAGAGAGAGAGAGAAATATAGATGTATGAGAAATATTGATCCACTGCCTCCCATATACACAATGACTGGGGATGAAATCAGCAACCTAGGTGTGCGTCCTGCCTGAGAGGGGAAAAGAACCCGCAGCCTTTCAGTGTCCCGGATGATGCTCCAACCACTGACCCACAGTGGCCAGGGCTTATTCGCCTCTTAATGTTCAGCATTTGAAAGGTTAACAAATATATTTTGATGGAGGAATTCTAACTGAGCTGCTAAAATGAATAATTAAAAGCTCGCATTCGCTCCCCTCCTCAAGAAACCTTTGCTCTTAACTCAGCCCTAAGTTAATGTCCAATGTTACTTTATCTCCTTGCTATAAATGTCCTGAGAAAAGCTATGTTAACCTTTCCAAAATTATTTATTGTTATAAGAGAATAAAAAAATCTAAACCAAGCGATTTCTCTGTACTGACAGCCCTTTATGTTCTGTATAAGTTTGGTGAGGAGATGATTTTTACAATGGGGTATTTCCAGTGCCCCCTGAAACCAAACCACACTGGTGAATGCTGCCATGTTAGAACAGACACACTAAAATTCCAGTAGAAGAAATTAAATTATATAAGGTCTAATGTACACAGCAGACACAACACACAAGATTATACACCCACAGTCTGTTAAGGCTGAGAGGAAACTCTGGGTGGGAACTGTAGGCCAAATGAGCTATGGGATATCTCTTGTCTTTGCTCTGAGACTCCTTCATTGCACAGGGAATTTAGTGTCTCCATATAAAGCTGTTCTGCTGAATTCAAAATGAAGGATCAAAAAGTATTGGAGCTGACTAATGAGGTAAGGATAACAAGGCTCCTGGGGCCTGGGCTTACTATCAATAAGGCACGCACTGCTTGCTACTTAAGGGTTTGTGTCAACCAGTTTTGGAATAAAGAGTTGCCTGGTGATTTAAAGATGCAAAGATCAGATGCATGGAAACTCAGTACACAGTAGTTGGTTGTAACTAAGAAGAGAAATCACTTGGTTTATACGCCATCCTCTGCTTCAGAATGAAACAAAACAAAATAGAACAAATTGAATAAATTGAATGACAGATTGTTACTTCCAGAGTCATGTTACCTAAAGTTCTGAATAAAATTGAATACCATGTCCAAGGCAACGGGAGGTTAACATCCTAATATCTCCAGCTTCACACACAGAGAGATGTAGTTGCACAGGAATAGAGAATCTCCCAAGTGCATGTAAACATACATACATGCAGAGCACTCATTAAGTATTTTGTTATTTATAGAGAAAAGCATCATGCTTACAACACAGTGAGCATAATTTCTTCAGATTTCAATGTACTTATTATAGTAATTGACATTAAATTTACATTTATCAGCCCTAACGATGGCACTGTTCATCGAGTATCTTAATAATACAGAAATAATTCTTATTAATAATTCTTGACTAAATCTTCTAGTCTAAATCAGAAAAATGTGATTATTCTCAAGTGTGTCAAAAGTGAATAAAGATAGATAAACCAAAGCATCTGAAATAAAATTTTGCTTTTGTATCATAGGTCCTATTAACTGCTACCTCCCTATGAAAAGCTAAGTAAATGCTTTGAGGGCTGAGGGAATGTGGTCACAGAAGACTTCCTGGAGTAGGTGACACATGCAGTGTTAAGGAAGAGTGCAGAGGCAGAAAGAGGGCGTGGTGGCTGAGTCAGTGCCTAACCTGAGAGGGGCACAGAGATGATGACGATGATAAAAAAAGGCATAAGACATTCCAGGAACTCCTTGTTAAGATGGTGAATGAAAGGGGATTGCATGTAGGACAATGGCAGCAACGATCAGGTTAAAAACACACTGCTAGGATGATCAGAACTACTAAATACACAAAAATTTTATTCTGAGAGTCATGGAGAGCCATACAAGCTGACATCTGGAATAATCATATTTGCACTTGAGAGTTCACTTAGAAGCCAGATTGAAAGCAAGTCAGGTGGGTGGGGATGGCAAAACAGAAAGCTTGTATGGTCAGGTGAGGATCACAATGGTCTGAACTAAAAAGACAGTGGTGGACACAGGAGTGAAAGTTGAGGAGAAATAGTCTATAGACCATCGCGACAGAGAGTGGGAAAGGGAAAAGGGAAGCCTTTGGTTTCTGACTTGGGCCTGGTTAGTGCTATGATCAAAGATAGGAATGTAGGAGGAAGGGTATGTTTGGGGATAACGATGATGAATTCCATTTTGAACACAGCGTGAGGTACTTGTGAGAGAGCTAGTAAACAGGATTACTTAAAAGGCAATAGGAGAAAGGAATCTGCAGCTCAGCCGCGACGTCTGCGAGGAAGAATCAGATTTGTGAGTCGCTGTTCCGTGACAACTGGAACGATCTGCTTTGCGTGAAGCCAGCAGTTATTGACATCATAAGCTCTAGGGATCTCTAAGTATTAAGGAAGCTTGACTTACCAGAGGGAGATTGCCAAAAGGAGCAAATGAAGACCTAACTCTCATAATCAACATATTTTCCATAAAAAGTAACTGATGAATAGTATACGTTAATATCTATTGTTTTCATTTCATTAAAATGACAAAATGTGCCTTTCAGAGATGATTTTCACATCTGCATTAAAATAAGTACCAAATACAAATTGGACATTATCTAAGTGTGACTTACTGTCCATCAGGAAGAGAGAATATGGAGAGGTATAAAAACCAATAAAAATCCATTACCTTCTAATGCATTTTTTTTTACAACTTTGTATTTTTAAAATAGTTATTGACTTCAATCAAGTACCCAGGGATACAATGCCTGCCTTTCCTGGGTGTAGAGCACACAGATGCTTGCTGAGCACTCTGAGAATAAGCAATTTCCCCCTGCCTCCGCTAGAAGGACGGGGCAATCTATTGTGCCTGTACACTTACCCAGAGCCTCAAGAGAGGGAGGCTCGATGATTACATGATCTTATAAGACCATCAAGCTCTACCACAGGACTCATATATGTATCATAAAGACACTTCAACTTGCTGAGCACACGCCCGCACCGTCCTCGTGCAGCTCTCTTCTGCAATTCACTTGCACCTTTGACTTTTGGAAATGATTGAAACCGGCATCGTCAGCTCTCAATGCCTGAATGCCAACCAGCCTCATTCATCAGAAAGCAAGAGTGACAAGATTTAATTACTTAGGAACATATGAGGTTTTTCTTCCTAGAAAGGAAACTTCAATCAACCTTTCAGTAAAATTTAATATCAGAAGGTAACACAGAGATCAAGAATTTTTAAACCTTTCCATTTCATAAAACAAAATTAGGCCCACGTAAGAAGTAATAAACGCAATTTAACTTCAAACACATAGTTACCATTCTCTGATATAAACAAGGTTTACTGAAATAATTATTACTGTTCTTCCCAAAATGAATTTTCTTTGATAATAATCTTACTCATGTTTTTAAAAGAAGCCTTTACTTTGTCACTTTGTATTCTGAATCAAACTGATGACAGCCAGAATCTTTTATGTCATTTGTCAGTTCCGCTGACCCTCCAAATATATCTGAAGCAAAGTCTTTTCATTTATTTGATTCAACTGAAATTCTTTTATAAATATCTTACTAAAGTATCAATTGTTCATTTTCTCTCCCTTGAGAGATATCAGAAAATGCAACATCGCCAATATTTTCTGTGTTAAACCAAAAGCATGTGCATTTTATTAATATTTTGGGGAACAAATTTTCATTTTACATACACTTTAATAAGGTTCCCAAACCTTCTTAGACAAGAATGTAAGAAGGAGGATGTATGTATCACAACAGGCACCAGATCATATTATTCCATCCTCTATTTGAACCACTGTATACTTATATACAATAAGTAACATTTAATTAATTCATTTTAAAAGTATCCTATATAATAAAAGGCTAATATGCAAATTGACCAAATGGCAGTTGCTATGACACACACTGACCACCAGAGGGCAGATGCTCAAAACAGGAACTGCCCCCTGGTGGTCAGTGAGCTCCCACAGGGGTAGCACCACTCCGGCTCAGTCAGAAGCCTGGCTCCCAGCTGGCAAGTGCAGCATTTCCGCCTCCATGGGAGCACTAAGGATGTCTAACTGCTGGCTTAGGTCCCCCTAAGTAGTCATTCAGACATCTTCCACAAGAGAGCACAGGCCGGGCTGAGGGACTCCCTCCCCCTCCCCGCCACCATCCACCCGAGTTCACAAATTTTGTGCACTGGGACTCCAGTTATAATAGCCATTCTATACACTGACGAAACTTCACATAATTATTTTCTTGTTGAACAAAAACACAATTTGTTAAGCCTTTGAAAAATCAATAATAAAAGTGTAATATGCTAATTAGACTGGATGTCCTTCTGGACAAAGCCAAGACTGTGAGGAAAGCCTGGGTCCCGGGTGCCTGCCAGTGGTTAGAGGAAGGCCTGGATCCCAGGTGCCTGTTGCAGCTGGAGAGAGACCCAGGTCCTGGGTGCCAGAGGGAAGCCGGTGCTGGCAGCTGGGGGAAGGAAGGCCTACTCTTGCACGAACACATGTTAGTTCATATATTTTGTCATAATTACACATGGGATAATTATGGCAGTGGAAAGGGTAGTTAACATCACATATTGTGAATAATGGATTAATTTTTTTAGTTTTATAAAATAAGTCAATAAATTGGAAATGATATCATTTCAACATATAATATTTATATGTTTTTAATTCTTTGCTTTGACTATTGACTTGGAAGTGAGCAAAATATGTTTAAAACTGTCAGAGTCTGAAATTGACCTATTATCAACCTTCTCAGAGAATCAGCTGTGAGTTTTGTTTTCCTTAACCTGTCATACTTTTAAAAATCTGAATTAAGGAGAAAAAAGAATTAAAGATTGAAAATAAGAAAATGGAAATGACATTTAATTTGTAGCTCTGTATAAGAACAATCTGCTTGATAAGGGTTTTAAGACTTGATTTAAAAAACTGTCTTAAAATTTATCCTATATAATAAAGAGGTAATATGCAAATTTACCATCACGCCCTTGCACAAGATGGCCACCACAATATGGCCAGCAGGGGAGGACAGTTGTGGGCGATCAGGCCAGCAGGGGAGGACAGTTGTGGGCGATCAGGCCAGCAGGGGAGGGCAGTTGGGGGCGATCGGGCCAGCAGTGGAGCAGTAGGCAACAATCAGGCTGGCAGGGGAGTGGTTAGGGGGTGATCAGGCTGCCAGGAAGAAGCTGTTAGGGACAATCAGAAAGGCAGGCAGGCGAGTGGTTGGGAGCCAGCAGTCCCGGATTGTGAGAGAGATGTCCGACTGCCGGTTTAGGCCTGATTCCATAGGGACATCCTCTGAGGGTTCTCAGATTGGAGAGGGTGCAGGCTGGGCTGAGGGGACACCTCCCTCGAGTGCACAAATTTTGTGCACCGGGCCTCTAGTTTGGATATAAAACTTTTAGATTAGCATTTTGTCTTTTAAACATTTTAGAAAAATTAGATAAAACTGTCAGAATGTATTTGTTGTAAAGGTATGTGTGTTTGTGCATTTATATGCATATTATATGAATGCATATAAATATATACACATATATATCTACATGTATAAACACTAGTATATATGTGATTTCAATAGTTTAAACATCAAGTAGTTTACTTGACTGTTTCTCTTACATCCTACAAACATACTGCTTACAAGTGGTGTAATTCAGGTGTGGGAGAGGGAGTAGGCTCTGTATTATGTCTTCATTCAACCCAAGGACCTTCTGGTCCTGGGTGAAAAGAGGGTTCCAGAGGGTCTAATGCTGGCAATAAAATCCACCAGCTATAATTCCATTAGAACTAAGTGTGATTTTTAAAAAGTCTGACTATTTATTCTCTTTTAACATGGTAATTAATGTTTTTTCTTGACTAGAAAACTGATATTGAAGGTAATTCCAAAAAGAACTTGCAAGGTCAAAATATCAGAAATAACTAACATACATGCAAAATTATTGCATAAAACTTGTTCATATTTATAAGAAAACATTTTTAACAAAACCTATGTTATTTTAAATTTTAGAACCTAAAAACTTCACATAATAAATGACAGACAAAATACGAATTGATTTCCCCCCATTATCCCTTCTATTGGAAATGGAAAAGTGTGGTGTACATATAGAAAAAGATGATTGAATCCAGTTTCTCTTGTCATTTACTTGTTTGCATTTTTTTTTTTTTTTTTTTTTTTTTTTTTTTTTTTTTTTTTTTTTTTTTTTTTTTTTGCTGTTTGTTAGCTTTGGGATGAAACTGATAACTGAAGAGGGTCAAAGAATTAAATTGTTCTGGAATGAGGAGGTTCTGCTATGGGTTGGAGAAGCCCTGTGATTTATGAAAGATAAAGATTAAATGGAGAAGACATGCTAAGAGGAAAAATGCCAAACCCATACAAGGTTAGTTTCAAAAATAAAGCCTCCCACTAACTACTTATAACTCTCCTGGAGACCTTCACTCTGTACCAAGAGTGGTGTAACCATTACCAACGCATTTCCCTGCCAAGAAAGTACAGAAACAACTGGTCCTCACAGGCTGAAAGGGTAGGGATGGGGCAGTTTCTCAGTCATGCTCCAGACTGGATGAATGTAGGACAATAAAGGACCTCAGTGTCCATCAGAGTTTACGATGAACTTCTTCACAGCTTGCAGTTACTATTATTTGCAAGAATCAAGTAAAAACAAATTTGTACACAAGATTGAACCAATTAGCAAGGTTCGGGATATGATATACCTCACGCAGTGTTTTAAAAAGCATCATGTATTACTCATTAAGTTAAAATTGTATATGACTTATTTGCTCTAATCACAATAAAAATTGACAAGATGCCATCTCAATTGTAGCATAGCTCATACTTCCATAAAATCTGATCTCTGTACCTTGAGACAAGTAGTTTTGAAATATTTAATCTATTTAAAGTCTTCCTCTACTTTACAGGATTGTAGAAATACCTTTTAAATGCCTTTTATCTCTAGGGAGAAATCTGCATAAGATTTTATCCATGAAGCAAATGTCAGATGATTAAAATATTCTCATCTCAAATTCCATACTTTCATTTTCTCTCCAATTGTCAACCCCTTTTTAATTTGCTGCGAACAGTACTGTCAGTCTGTTTTGGAAGCTATTCTAATTTAAGATTTCATTATCTCTTTTCTTCAACCTTTGAATGGCCTGTCACTTGTTATATCCATCATAAAAAGCTGGCCAAGTACACTTCTGATTTCCAGCTATCAATTTATAGAAGCATTGAATTGTGCACACATTCTTTTTTTATGTCTTCCCTCTATGCTCCCATTTTAATTCTTTTTTAGAAACAAAGAAACCGAGCATTTTAATTTGTATTCCTCACCACACAATAAGAAATATAGCAATAACTGAACCTTTAACGAATGCCTGAATTTCTTGTTCAGCAATAGTATAAAATAATTCAAAGACTATTTTATTTGTAACATGGCTACTAACAAAATATGAATAGAAGATAAGAAAATTTAATAAACGTACTGTTCAATGTTTGTTCTTCCTCTTAAGAAAAAGCACTGAGAAATCAATGCCAGCTCCCATATTTCATGGCAAGATGTGTGTATTCCTGAGTTACTAGTATACGCGTGCTAAGCAGAGTGCTAAGATATGGGCGATAAATATGGACATTATCCTTATTAGATGAGAAAGACGGGGACAATACCAATACTAACTGTGACATAGAGTCTTAAAAACTTTTCTAAGTATTCTCACTGAACATCCTCCATGAGGCTCTTAAGAAAAACAGCCTTTCCACTAGCCACTTCTTATATATTTGGCCAAATATGCAACATTATGAAATAAACTTTGTAATTAAACATAGTACAAGAGATATACAGTAAAACATTAAGAACCATATAATAATATCATATGTCTAAATTCTGGCTGACTTGGTAGCATCTGCTGAGTCTGGTATAAAGTATGAAGATGTCACTATCCCACAGGACCTTAGGATGTTCTGGGGAAGGCAATACAAAATGCCACGCTGGGCTACGGAGGCAAGTAGCAGCAAGTTTTCACATGGTACAGAAGTGTGTGTTTGTTGGGTCAAAGGAACTAGAGAAGAGAAGAACCCAGCGAGATGTCTCTACATAACTCATAAGATCTTTCCCCAAGAGAAAGAGTCAGTTTAATTATCTTAAAGATGCATCATCCACCCAGCCCTGCCCTAAGCCAATCAGCCCAGGACCATCCTACACCTTCCCTTCCCCACCTTTCTTCAACTTGATGGGGGTAAAATTCATATAGTAGCTTATAAATGCTCCCCCCTTTGCCCCCTTTCCACTGTAGGCTTGCATTACCTCAAATCTATGGTAGGGAAGAAGAGGCAACACTACCTTCAAATTTGAGATTCATGACTATTAGATGGGAACAGACATTACAATTTCTGAATGGAAATTTTTTTTTGAGTGATTGTTTTTATGACTAAAAGTGACTCTATTATTTTAGAGTGATGGTGTAAATTAAAGAAAATATATAATTGTTGGATGGTAATGTCACATGGTCAAATAAATATGAGAAACATCGGGTAAAACAACTTGAGTTTTGTTTCTTTCTAGCAGAATTTCTCTGAGCTGTTAAAGGTAATGTGTACTATGAGTCTCCAAAGAGAGAACTATAAAATACAACACTTCCCAAACTTATTTGGCCAGCAAACCATTATCCCACTGAAAATTTTTAATATACTTTAAAAAAAAAATTATATATATATATATATATATATATATATATATATATATTATTGATTTTTTTATATAGAGGAAGGGAGAGGGATAGAAAGTTAGAAACATCGATGAGAGAAAAACATCGATCAGTTGCTTCCTGCACACCTCCTACTGGGGATGTGCCCACAACCAAGGTACATGCCCTTGACCAGAATTGAACCTGGGACCCTTCAGTCCGCAGGCTGATGCTCTATCCACCGAGCCAAACTGGGTAGGGCTACTTTTATTACCTATAGACTATTTAGAAAATGTGCCATTCTGGAGTAGTGCACATGGTGGGTGATACAGAAGACAGAGGCAATCACCATAACAGATTGTCTACTCCAGAAAGCTAAGTGGACCTTGTAATTGTAGTTATCTCAAAAGCTAATTTACAATTTTATTTTCAATGACATCAGAGGGGTTTTATAATTCTAAATATTATAAGGGTCAAAGTATCCTTCAAGTTTCAATTCAGGAACTGGAATGCTTTGCAAACTCACCCAATAGGAGAGTGTTCTAAAATGTGATCAGTTTGTAATGTGCACAGGACAATATTATCTGCACAGACTGGTAAAAGCAACAGCAACAGCTTGTCAGCATGACTTCATGATGGATCAGACTGTTACAGCATTCTTCTGCCCTCTCTTAACAATGACAAAACCAAACCAGGCTTCGGTAACTGTAATTTTCAGTTTTTGTATCTGCAGATCCCACATACCCACTCAATAACTTAGGGGATTCTCCAAGAAAATCATCAACCTAATTATCGTTGCTATTTATGCCTAGAATTGCAAATTAATTGTCTTCCCAATCAAGTCTATTTATCTATTGAGCTTGGTGAGCACTGAAGACCAATCCTTTGAAGGGAAGTGCAAAAACCAAGATTCTGGATTAAAATGCAAAACAGAGGCTTGCAAATACAAATTTCCAGCCAAATATTTTTAAACCATGTTTTTTAATATAAAGTATGGAATAGCCAACTTAACTTTTTCATTGTTTGTTTTATCTTTATTCTTTTACACCAGAGTTGAAGCCTATTGCATGTTTCCTCTGGAAATAAACTTGCGTTTTAGTCAGTTCATGCTGCCATAACAAAATACCACAGACTTGGTGGCTTAAACAACAGAAGCTTATTGTCTCACATTCTGGAGGCTGGGAAAGTCAAGATCAAGGTGACTGCCTACTCAGTTCCTGGCTTGCAGACACCTGCTTCTCGTACTATTCCTCACCTCTGTGTGTACATGTATGGGCTTTTGCTAATAATCCCAGCAGGCTAGGGCCCCAGCCTGATGACCTCATTTAACTGTCACCTTCTACCACCAAACCCTTTCTCCAAATACTATTACATTGGGGGTTAGGGTCTCAACATGCCTTTTGTGGAAAATTCAATCCATAGCAATTTACGAAGCCCATAAAACTGTTATTACTAATTAGTCTGTTACTCTACAGTCCTAAAGGAATTAAAGAGCCAGTATCTGTAAGATCATTTGGGTTTACCTGTGTTCACCATTTTCCTATAGAAAAATCAATACTATATCACTCTGTCAGAAATGCATGTACTACAGACAGTAAGGCATTGAAAGTAAGCGCAAATTTTACCTCAGAGAAGAATTGCTTCTCTCGGGCCAATCTTATTAAATACTAGAGGCCCAATGCACGAAAGTTCATGCAAGAGTAGGCCTTCCTCCCCGCAGCGGCCAGCACCAGCTTCCCCCCGGCACCCGGGACCCGGGCTGTCTCCCCCCAGGCCGCCCACAAACATCCAGGACCCAAGCTGGCTTCCATCCAGCCCCGGCTTCATCAGGAAGGACATCTGGAATGATGTCTGGTAGACGTTCGGTCCAATTATCATATTACCCTTTTATTATTACAGATGATCAAATTATCCCAGCCTAAAATCTACGTTTTTAAAATTCAGGATTGCCTTCAATGTATTTTTTATGATGTTATTATTTTGTTGCCCTACTCCTAATAAGATATAATGTTAATTATTTAAGCTAATTCTTTTTCCCCCCAAGTGATGGGATGATCACTTTGTTACAGAATCAATTGTACTTCTTAAGAGTTCCCTTTCTTAGCACTTATCAGATTTCTATTTCCTTGATTCAGAACCAAGGCTTTATAATTGAAATAGGATTTTTAAATAAGAAAGAAAAGCTGCTTTGCCACTTTGGTATATTAATAAACATGGTAACATTTTACTGACAGTTATTTAAGGCATTGACCTTTTAAGCAGTTAAGCATACAACTCTGTAGCATTGGAATGATGCACCTCCAGAATTGCAGAAACATTTTTCATTTTTTGGTAAATTATCTGGTTAAAAAACAACAATGAACACAAAATTTAAGAACCTATTATTGCTAAAAACGTTTTGAATCATTGTACCTTGATCCAAATTAATATTAATCATAAATACCAGCAAAGAAAACAACTACAAAACCCAGTGAAGAAAAATAAATATGTGATGTAATAGCTGAAAAGATATTTTGTAGTAAACTGATCCAACTTATATTCAATGTTCTGTACATTGAGAAATTATTTAAGAGATAATATTCAATGTTGATAATGTTGGAGTTAGAAAAGCACTAATTCACTGCTAGCATAAATTTGAATTGTATTAACCTGCAATATAAAAAAAATTATCAATAGTTTTGACTTTCTAATATGAGGTCTTATATTTTATCATAAGGAAATTATGAAGCGGTATGGAGATATATTTATTTACCATGATAAAATGACAATATAAATTAGCTATGGAACATACATTAAAATATTATTTTCAAAAATATTATTAAATAATATATGATAAAGCTTCCTGCCATGTTAAAAGTACATGTATATAAACTTTATATTCACTCATTTTTGTAATATGTCAGTATTGGTATATTCACTTAGTTTACTATATATTTATAATTAGTATATTCAATGAATTCACATACATATAGTATTAGTATCACTATAAATTTATATAATGTCCTTTATCCTATTTTGTAATACAGAAAATGTTATTCCTTTATAGGGAGAAACTATCTGTAATAGTTTAAGGGCAAAATGTTATCTTTATTTTACCTCTAACATTAATACTAACACATTGGTAGTTTGGATTTCAACATATGAATTTGGGGAGAATACAAACATTCCGTTCATAATGGAAATGGAAAGTGAGATGTTTTGTAGGAGGAATTATGTAATCTGTTTGACCTTCATAAAAATGTTAGCAAGAACAGAGGAGGGGTAGTGTGCCTTTGGACAAAAGTGGTAGCCCAAGGAAGCATGCCCATCCATAATGTGAAAACCTAGTATATTTGTTAGGTCTATACTCTTCCTTCTAATTTTATATTTATTACTAGGGGCCCAGTGCACAAAAATTTGTGCACTCGGGGTGGAGGGGGTGTCCCTCAGCCTGGCTTGTGCTCTCTTGCAGTCTGGGACCCCTGGGGGCATGTCCACCTGCTGGCGTGCCTGGCCAGCCTGGAGGAGGGGTTGATGGCTGTTTGTATGCTGCCCACAGGCCCTTCAGGGTTCAGGTCCCTACTGGGGTACCTGGCCAGCCTGGGTGAGGGAGTGAGGGCCATTTCCAGGCTGGCCACAGCTCCTTCAGGGTTTGGGTCCCTACTGGGGTACCTGGATGGAAACTGCTATCTGTGATTTATTCAACCAGGCCAACAGGTATCTGGGGTTTATCTTCTATAAGTGAAACTTTGTAGCCTTGAGTAGAGCTCAGGGCCTGTAGGGCTCTGGCTTCCTCCATTGCCCGGGGCAACTCCAGCTCTGTGGCCTCCAGCATTTTAGTTGAGTTAATTAGCATATTTGCTCCTGATTGGTTGGTGGGTGTGGCTTGTGGGCGTGGCTTGTGGGTGTAACTGAGTGAGGGTCAATTTGCTTATTACTCTTTTATTAAATTAGATATGTTTTTATTGATTTCAGAGAGAGAGAGGAAGAGAGGAGAGAGAAGCATGGATGTGTGAGAGAGATAGTGATCATTATCTCCTACACACACCCCAACTAGGGAATGAACACACCGCCTAACAGATGCTCATACTGGAAATCAAACCAGCAAAACCAGCAACATGTATGGGTGTCACTCAAGCAACTGAAACACAGCAGCTGGCCAGGGCTCTCCATAACTATTAATTTTTATTTCCTAATTAAATAAATTCCATGCAAGTTAGTTTCTTTTCTGATCAGTCAGTGGTAAAGTTAGGAACAGATGACAGAGATACTAGAGGAAAACATGCAGATAATTTTTTTTTTTAAATTCCTGTTTACATAACTCCTTACACATTGATGGACATTTCTGAGCTTGGCTTTTGGGCTTGCCTGCCATATTTTTTGTGATGACTCTGGTTTGGAATTCACAGCACAGTGCAAAGTATCAATGCTTATATATGTTCATGGTAGTGTTTTGGCTGTTGTTTTTCCGTGCAAAACAAATAATTGTGAATTAATGCCATGCTCTATTTTTTTTTTTAAATAAGAATGCTGATTGAGTTGTTCTACATATCAGAATCTTGGTTGAAATAGTATATGATTTCTTACTAAACATCTTATGAATTTTGAAATTTCTTTGACGTAAAAAGTATCAACTTGTGAAATTATCAAAAAATGAAAACTTTCAGAAAGGGTTTTAATTAAATATAGTCCTCTAAAATTTTAAATATATCATTGAGCAAAAATGACCAGTTTTCAATTCAAGGGACTAAAGTAATTGCCTTTGGGAAATTAGAACATGAGGTTTATTATAAGAATGTAGCTACACAACTGTCTTTAAGTGAAAGAAGCTGTTTCCTGCTGTTACGCTTCAATTAAACTGTACCTTCCTATTTCTTAAATTCAGAAACCTAGAATTAATACTGTAAATATAATATGTTGTGATGAACTGCATAAAAACTACCAGTAATCATTAAATTTTTAAGATGTTGTTAACATTCCTGATTTTACTTCTGTGTCATTTACTCACACAGCCCATAATACTGGATATGAATTTCAAAGGAGGACAGGCCGGGAAGGGTCACAGTCTTATTGATGAGATTTCAGCCAAGAAGGAAAAGCCAATATTAAGATAAATAGGACTAAATAAATAATCCAAAGACAGAGCTTCTTTTCCTTTTTTAAAAGATGTATGCCGTATGCCAGAGTATCTTATGACTTCTGAAAATCTCTAAGAATTTTTTAAATTAATTTTCAAAGTAAAGCAGTATTCTTATTTTCTGAGGTGATTAAAACCATCTTCTGCAGTTGTTTACAAATAGTGTATTTGAGATTATAAAGAAAAACATTCAGTTTATTTGAGATTATAAAGAAAAACGTTTAGACAAAGTCAAAGTCCTGGTAAGAGATTGAAAAAAGAAACATGCCCTGTCCACTGTGGCTGAGCTGGTTGAGCGTCCTCCTTGCCCTGAAGTGTTGCCTTTGGATTCCCAACAGGGCGCATGCCCAGTGGAGGGGGTGCAGGAGGCAGCAGATTGATGTTCCTCTCTCTCTCCCTCTCCTTTTCTCCCTCTTCCTCCCTCTCCATTTCTATCTCTCTAAAATTAATAACAATATTTTAATAAAGAGATGTGTATATTATGACAACAGCTTAAAAATGTATTCATGGATTTATTTTATGTGTCAGATTCCATGACAGTATAAAATAGATGAAGACGTTAGTCATGAATATAATTTCAATTAAAAAAATAAAATAAAGAGAGCAAAATAGTAAGAAAATGAAGATTCTCATAGGTAAGTATATTACTAACTTTTGGGGACAATCCTGGCTCCAAAATAATATAACAAGTCAAAATTAACTCAAAAGTAAAATTTCAGGTATATTATATCTATAGTTATTAAAAGAATAAAGTATGGAATTAGAATTTGACATCTGACACCATTTCTTAGAAATGTGGCTGTTCATTAAAGACTTCACTGCAGTTTCCCCCTTTTCAAAATTATTTATTTTTTATTTTTTAAAAATATTTTATTGATTTTTTTTTTTTTTTTTTTTTTTTTTTACAGAGAGGAAGGGAGAGGAATAAAGAGTTAGAAACATTGACGAGAGAGAAACACCAATCAGCTGCCTCCTGTACACTTCCCACTGGGGATGTGCCTGCAACCAAGGTACATGCCCTTGATCAGAATCCAACCTGGGATACTTCAGTCTATAGGCCAACGCTCTATCCACTGAGTCAAACCGGTTAGGGCCAAAATTATTGATTTTAACAAAATTATAGTAAATAAAATATTGCATTAAAGAAGTTTATTAGCATGAAGTCAAGCAACTAGTAAACTCTAAAAAATGTTATTATTAAGATCAATGAAATTATAAAGTCTATTAACCCTTGGAATTTGGAAAATATATACACAAAGTAATTCATCAGATTGTTGAATTATGTTCTAACTTGTTAAGGTTCTAGTAATCTAGGTAAAAAATGAGAAATGCATTTTTCACTTATTTTTGCTTCTAAAGAATAGTATCCCATTGAAAAATTAAGCAAAACAATTTTGTTTTTATATTTTCTGGGTAACCTACTCCTAAAGAGAAACTTTCCTCTATTTTCAGCCTTTTAATAGTCTAAAAATATACCTATTTAAGGCGAGTGCAAAGAAAGAAGCTGAAGAACAGAATGAAAAACCCATAGGAGTTATTACATTAGTGTCAGCAATTTAAAAAATAGTCTAAAGGACTATGTCCCAAACTGTTAACTATGACTAGCTTCAGGAGAGGATACAGTGGAGACTTTCATTTTCCAAGTTAAATATGTATGCAATATTAAAAATTTTGCGAGCATGGCAGAGCTTTTAGAAGAAAAAGAAACCTATATTTTTAATTTGTTTTGTTTTGTTTTGGTTTGGTTAATCCTCACCATATGTTCCCAATGATTTTTAGAGAGAGTGGAAGGGAGGGAGGTACAGAGAGAAAGAAACATCTTTTTGGTTACCTCCCAGACACTGGGCTGGGGATGGAGCCTAAACTGGAATCCAACCAGGTCCCTTCAGTTCACAGGCTGATGCTCTACCCATTGAGCAGGACCAGCTGTTTTAAAAATGTGTGAAGTAGTTCTGATATCCTTCACTGAAAATTTTACAGAAAATTTGAGGATTTCTGTATAAGCACTCCTGGACTGGCTAAACCTCAAGGAAATTTACCTGCAGAGGGGCAAAAAGACTGTGCAAGTGCATGTGAGGAGCCTCATTAAATATTCTGTGTATCGGAGGGAGGGAGCTGGAGTGAGAACAGGCCGTGAGGTAGGGGCAGCCTAGTCTGTGTACCATGAAAGGGTGGAAGTGGTGTGTCTGGTGCTAAACAGTCCAGAGCGTAAGCTAAAGTCATTCTTTTCTCAAGTTATACTTGGGCAAGGGTGCCAATGCTTGAGAAAATGGGGCTGTGGCCAGGGGAAAGAGGAGAAAGGTAGGGGGAGTGTAGAGGCAAAACTCGAAGAAACAACCATCAACTCTTCCAAGCTGCTAGATCCACAAGAGACAAATTAAAATCACAATACACTCAACTTTTTTATTTTTCCTTTCTTTGGGCAGGAAAATCAAACAATAATATGACTGAGATTTTCAACCCCTTTCGCCTTCTGGCACACATGCAGTAATTACTAAAATTCTGCAGCACACCAAAAAAAGAAAAAAAAAAAAAGTTTTGCTGATTTGACAAAAAAAAATCTAATCTAATAAAAGAGTAATATGCAAATTAACCCTCACTCCCTTACACCCACAAGCCACGCCCACCAACCAATCAGGAGCAAATATGCAAATTAACTCAACTAGAGCTAGAGTTGCCCAGGGCAATGGAGGAAGCCAGGGCCCTGTAGGGTCCTGAGTTCTACTCAAGGCTACAAAGTTTTAATTATAGAAGATAAACAAACCCCAGATACCTGCTGGGCTGGGACCTTGGGTTGCCAGGGGCAACCCAGGCTTCAAGGGGGGGGGGGGGGCAAGGCAAACAAAGTTTCAATTATAGAATAATGGAATAGTTAAATAAATCCCAGATACCTGCTTCCAGCCAGGCATCCCAGTAGGGACCCGAACCCTAAAGGAGCTGAGGGCCATTTCAGGCTGTAGCGGCCCTCAGCCCCTCACCCAGGCTGGCCAAACATGCCAGCAGGTGGACATCCCCTGAGGGGTCCCAGGCTACAAGAGGGCACAGGCCAGGCTGAGGGACCCCCCCCCCCCCAAGTGCACAAATTTTTGTGTACCGGGCCTCTAGTATAGGTATAATTTTGATTCATTTACACCAGATGCTATTATACTGTTTGCTGTCTTCTTTTCTTTTCTTCTTTTTTTTTGACAATCTAAGGGAATAAAGGTAAGTGCCTATGACTAAAAAGTCTGGTATTGCATGTTTTAAAAATTCTGGTGGCACAAGGGTTGAAAATTGCTGATCTATGAACTTGCTCAGAGACAATGTTCACTACCAATAGTAAACAAACAGAAGGCTTCCTAATAAAGGATGTAAAGGATAACTGGGTAGGGTTCTGGTCATACGTCATTTGTTTCAATGATTTTTTTAAAATTTTACCTACAAGTCTTCCATGTAAATATATATTTTTAAACAAAGTGTCTACATGTTAAAACTACTTGAAAAAAGTAATTGTTGAAATTTAAAAAGTACTGAATTTCAGTAATAAGGGAAAAACTCAAATAAAAGGCAACAAAACAGAAACATAATTAAAGAAACTTCCCAATACTTTAAAAACAAGTTGAAGTCCATTTTTTTCAACATAGTAATGCAAGTTGAAAAATGGAGCCATGCTGTGCACAGTATGGACAAAAAACATGTTTTGACTAAGAATTTCTATCTCCATTCTCCCAGTTTATTCTTTTTATGTAAATTCAATAGAAAGATAAAATAATAAGATTATTACTTTGCTGACATATCCAACAAACAATAGGTTATAAAAATGTAGACAAAATAAGGTGAATTAAATAATATGTTTTTTAAATATATTTTTATTGACTTTTTACAGAGAGGAAGGGAGAAGGGATAGTTAGAAACATCAGTGAGTAAGAATCATTGATCAGCCCCGACCGGTTTGGCTCAGTGGACAGAGTGTTGGCCTGCAGACTGAAGGGTCCCAGGTTCGATTCTGGTCAAGGGCATGTACCTTGGTTGTGGGCATATCCCCAGTGGGAGGTGTGCAGGAGGCAGCTGAACGATGTTTCTCGCTTATCAATATTTCTACCTCTCTATCCTCTCCCTTCCTCTCTGTAAAAAATCAATAAAATATGTTTAAAAAAAAGAATCATTGATCAGCTGCCTCCTGCACACTCCCCACTGGGGATGTGTCCACAACCAAGGTACATGCCCTTGACTGGATTCGAACCTGAGACCCTTGAGTCCGCAGGCTGACGCTCTATCCATAGAGCCAAACCAGTCAGGACTAAATAATATTTTTAAGTGAAAAATGTCTTCATAGAGCTCAATGTTATCTAAATAGTGGCTTGCTATAGTAGTTACAAAATATAATTGCAAATATTAAATAACTTTTTGATAAAGAAAAAAAAAATGTGGGAGTAAAAAAAGTCTGAATCTAAATCACAGGTAATTTCTCAAAAGTCTTGCAAATATTAAGATAATTTAGTTGTAAAGAAGTCAAATTATGTTTAATTTTCATGGAACATCAAAAACTACCTATACATAGCATTCTTTATTATATGTAGAGAAATACTGTATGTTCAACATCTTATAAGAATTGATAAGAAGAAAACACGCACGTTTTAAAACATTAAAAAGAAACAAAATGAATGAATACAGTATTTTAAAGGAGAAATTTATGTTATGAAAAGAATCATACATGTATTTAAAATTTCATTTTAAACAACAAATAATATCACAGTGGATTAAAAAAAATAAAAGCTAATTCACAATATTAGTTCCTGTGCTTAATCTTCTTTCTAAATGTTAATTGTAATTAATAGTAACAGCAAACACTTACATAGAACTCACGACAAGCCTGGTACTACATATCTAAACTAATAAAAGCGGAATAGTAAAATTAACCGTTTCTCCGGGACGCCCACAGCCAATCAGAACAGCTGTATGCAAATTAGCCCAGCCAACATGGCAGCCGCCACTCACGAACCTGAGTAAACATTTAGGCAGTGTCCGTTGCAGCAGGAGCGAAAGGGAAACTACCTGCGCGCTGGCTCCTTAGCTTTTGGCCTGAAGCAAAACGCACATTTGCAACAATTAAGTGTAACAATTGTTTCATTATAGAAGCTGCGAGGTGAGGCAGAGAGGAGGCTTCGTTAGTAAAAGGCCTCGCCTTAAAGGAACAGCATCAATTATAGGAAACCTGCGTCCAGCCGGCCTTGCTGGGACGTTGGGCAATGGGAGCTGTGGGCAGCCTGAAAGCCCCTCACCCAGGCTGGTCAGGCAGCCAGCAGGTG
>PVJC01023454.1:0-26380 GCA_004026665.1 Murina feae | reverse complement strand
TATAATGGTTATTATTATCCATAGATGAGTGAGGACATGTGGTATTTTTCTTTCATTGACTGGCTTATTTCACTTAGCATTATGTTCTCCAGCTCCATCCATACTCCTGCAAATGCTAAGAACTCCTTCCTTTTTACAGCAGCATAGTATTCCATTGCGTAGACGTACCACAGTTTTCTAATCCATTCATCTGCTGATGGGCACTTAGGCTGTTTCCAAATTTTTGCTATGGTAAATTGTGCTGCTATGAACATAGGGATGCATATGTCCTTTCTGACTGGTGTTTCTGGTTTCTTAGGATATATTCCCAGAAGTGGGATATTTGTGGTTATATTTGCATGCTAATTCACACAATATTCACAACAGTTTCTGGAGAACCTCCCATATTGTTGTATAAATTTATAAATAAATGATCAAAAAGGACACTTAAAACAAGTATCCATTATAAAATTAGTAAAATTAGTTTCAAATACATTTCTTTTACTTATGCAAAGCCTTTGTTTAGATATTTATTTTTCAAAATCATAACTTCTCACACTATGTCTTAATGAGGGTCTTCAGATTTGGTGATTGCTTTTGTTTACTATGCAAGGGGTATTATAAGGATTGAGTCTAGAGTGAGTAAAGTCATGATCCATGGGATCAACATGTGCCTCAAAAATCCTAGTATTTCCCCTTGTTACATCCTGCTATTTTATTTTTAAAGACCCAGAACTGAAGAGGGAGGAAATCAAAAGCATGCCAATAATCAAAATGTGCAAGATTATATGTCTTGCTCAAGTAAAGATAGCACTAGAATTTTGCATAAGATGAATAAATCTCCCTTTTAATTCTCATTGGTTCTAAGCAACTATGTTATTACATTTATAAATTTTAGATCTTAGGTAATCTTACATTAATAATAGTTAGAATAGAGTAGAGGAAGACCAGACAACACAACATTTATTCTTTGAATGATTTTACCCTTGAAAAAAGTGAATTTCTGTTTTATTAGCTACTCTACTAAATGGGTATTCATGCATTCATTGATCACTCAGCAAATATTTATTGAACATCTGCTATATTTTGCTATGTACTGTTCTAGGAAGAGGAGTAATAAGATAAAACATGAAAAGACACTCAAATAACTGATTATAAAATCCCTTGGTAGGTATCAAAGTAAAGCCTAATAGTTAACACTAATCTAAATATGCACAAAGGAGAGAATCATTAACGCTGCTTTGTGGAAGAGTGGAAAGATGACCAAGCAGTTTTACAGATAAAGGTTTGAACTGAGTTTGAAGAAAGTGTAGTTTTCAAACAGAAGAGGCAAAAAAGGACCTTTTAGAAAGAAGAGAGATTTGGGGTAAAGGCAACTATAATAATAAAAGCATAATATGCTAATTAAACTGGATATTCTTCTGGATGATCTTCTGGATGGAGCTGGGGCCAGGAGGGAAGCCCAGGTCCCGGGTACCTCCTGGGTGCCAGAGGGAAGCTGGTGGTGGCAGCTAGGGGAAGGAAGGCCTACTTTTGCAAGAATTTCATGCATTGTGCCTCTAGTGGTGATATAAAATGATATGGGCTATACTGGGTAACTGCAAAGTTGTTTAATTTAGCAGGAAATGGAAAGGAGAGTATTGCAGAAGTCTGGAGAGGAAAGGTGGATTAGGAAAGGAGGACAGCTTGGAAGGTCATCGTAAGCAGTTTATTCTTTTTTAAAAATATATATATTTTTATTGATTTCAGAGAGAATAGGAGAGGGAGAGAAATAGAAACATCAATGATGAGAGAGAATCATTGATTGCTGTCTTCTGCACACCCGCTACTGATGATTGAGCCTGCAAAGAGCATGAGCCTGCAACCAGGGCATGTGCCTTCTGGTTTATGGGTTGGTGCTCAAGAACCACACTGGCTGGGCCTAAGCAATTTATTCTTTATTTTGGGGTCAAATAAGAGCAATTAATTTTTAAAGTAAATTAATCAGGCCAGAGTGTCACAATGTGAAAGACGATTTGGTGAGGGCAAGACTGGGATAAGGAGATGGTTTCTCAAGTTGGTATGTGTTGGCAGAGCATTTTAGAACATAGATTGTGAGTGAAATAATATTTTACTTTCATTTGCAATTATTGTTTTTTCACACACAGCAATTTTAAAGTTCAGAAATTAAGCATTGTTGGCTAACCAAGTTTAAGCACATAGTTAAATGTCATTCCAGAAAGCACATTATGTCTTACTGTCTACCTGTCTATCCTTTTCTTCACTTCAGGAAGGGAAAATAAAGTAAAGATGCATTGCACAATTCATGAACACATACAAAAAGAGAGGCAAGTGGATTATTATCTCCCCTCATGCAGGAGACATATCTGATATGTGTGTCAATAGGTACATGAGGATTAGTGGTGTAGAAGGGTTTGAGTCAGAGGGACTGGCCTTGAGACCCATCTCTAGAATACCTTAGTCATGTGACTTTGAAAGCTAATTGATTTCTCTTAGCCTCAGTTTGTTCGTCCTTAAAATGGGATAGCTAATTCCTGCTTTAACTATTTTATAAGGTCACAGTGAGAATCTATTAAGATAATGTCTTAGGGACAAAAATGCTTAATTTTGAAAAATACAGGCTTTCAAAACAAGGTATTCTTGGGGAATACCAATAGCAAGATATAAAAAAATTTAGAGAACCTTTCTTCAAAATGCTTAAATATAAATATCTACTCCAGAAAATATCTCACTATCTCTAGGCTTTAAAACTCTCTGATCTGTTTTCTACTCTAAATTGATGTATAAGCATAAGAATTTATTTTTATGAATGATGGTGTCTGGCTTGAAACGCTTACATTATGAATGTTGCACAATGATTATTTCTCTAAGCAAACAGGACATTTTCTAGGACTAACTACATGGAATAAAATGCTAAGGAAGGGTGTTTGAGTCAGTACACATGGTTTATTTTTCATTTAAATTTTTTGAGGACAATAGTTTTGTACAGAGGAGAGAGAATTTCAGGTACAATCATGTACTTTGTTAATTTAACTGGATCAATTTGGCTATGAAATTATATCCATAGGGAGAATGTTGGTTCACATATCCACATAGTTCACCCCATTTACAAATATTCTTTCACTACTCTATTACCAAATATTTACTTAACATTACTAGAGGTTGCTAGGGAAACTACATGAGCAACATTAGAACTTCAAAGCATTTCTAATGGAACTTCAAAGCATCTGCAACTCTGGCAAACTTGGAAGTTAACCACTTTTTATGTTCTCTTCTCTGCAAAATTATTACCATGGCAGGATGATATAGAACTGACTAGAGCCCAATTGAAGAGCCCTGCTCAGCTCCCATCAGCGACCTTTGTTCAGGGTTGCATGGACTGGCTTGTCCTGTTGGAGGGAACTGAAATGAATGTCCACAGACCTCACCATGATGAGAAAAAAGTGTTCACAGAAAAAAAAGAGGCTTACAATTTTTTTTCTACTTTAACTTAGAATATGAAGATTCAAAACATCAACTATTACTGTACCAAGATTGCTCAGGTTCCTGGCCAGTAGATGACTATTTTATTTTAAGCCAAGATTCTGTCCAAGGTACTAATTTGAGAGGTTCAGAGTGGCCTATATCAAAAGAAAGATTGAAGTAGTGAAACTTGTTGTCTTTGAGGCCATTACTTAGGTAAACCTGAATGGTGAGACATAGTGAATGTTTCAAGTAGATCTTCCTTGTGTTCATAATTAGTAAGCAAACTCATTGAGACCTTTCATGCTTGCACACTGACACAGACTTTTCCTTCTGCCCTTATTTCTCGTCCACGCTGCAAATTGATGATAAAGCTTATGGTAGATACAAATGGTTTTATTATCAGCAATGCTGAAACATTTCACTGCATGACACACATTTTCAATTCTTTCTGTATAATAATATTAAGCACCTATTATAAGAAAGAAACTGGGTTTGTTTTGTTTCATAACCATAATGTATATCTTATTCCAATCTACATGATTTAAATTATTACATGTCATTTACATTTTATGTGATGATAGTTAAAAGGGAAGCTATAGAAGAAAATGGCTGAGGAGTAAAACTATAACCTAGTATGTAGGGCAATTAAAAAGTAGAAAAATAAAATTGCAATGCATTAGAGATTGTATTCAAAGGGCATAAAGAGCCTTAGTGTTTTTGAAAGTATATGGTTAATTTATGAGGGCCAACAGGTAGAAGCAGTATTATGGAAACAGTACAAAATATTTAAATCAGAAGGTGGCTAATTTTCTCTCTTGGGAAAAACACTTGAAATCTGAATTTCAGTTTTCAATTTGCAAAGTGATATCTACTTAATAAATTTGTTGAATGATTGCACTCTGAGGAAATATAGATAAAACTTTTGTGTGAATTGTAATGTGAGTTAGCATACCTTGTTAGTCAAAGCCCCTTTTTTATTGGCAGAGTTCATAAATTTCATTATTTATTTCTTCCTCTTTTTATAAAATAAAAGCACTGCTCCCTCTCCCCAAACAACAACACAAAAGAACTGCTGCATTTTATATTTCTTCCAACAGCCATTTCTTTGTGAGGGGGTGTTCTCATTTGTAGCTGGTGTTTTTCTCTCTTTCCACTTGCTCTTTATCCTAAATCAAGTGTTCAGACTTTTTCACTCCACAATAGCTATTTACAATTAAGTGGACAAGAGATGAGGAAAAAAAAAAAGCCTTTGTTATGCAGAGTTACCAACAAAGAAACCTATTTTATCAAGATAATAGGGTTTCTATTAGTCACTGTCCAGATAGCTTGGGAATAAATATTTTAATCTTAGTGAACTTCTATTGCTCTAGTGTTCATTTTAATGAGGCTTGATTTAGTAGTCTTATCTTTACTAAAATATTTTCACATTTTCTCCACATATTTTTTCTTTCTCAGACAATAACAATTCACTTGTAGGGACATTTTGGCGGGGGGGGGGGGGGGGGGGGGGGGGGGGGGGGGGGGGGGGGGGGGGGGGGGGGGGGGGGGCGTGGCGGGGAATGTCAGGGCACGGTGAGTGTTTAAAAAGTGCTATATAAAACATAGTCCTCTTTTAGAGGGTTATAATTCACCTCTTAGCATAGTTATAATGACATAAAAACAAGAAAATCTTTGGAAAGAAGGTTAGACATAACATTCTAGAAAAATAGGTGAGAGACTAAGCTTTCAAGATAGTGATGACTTGTAGGGGCTAAAAATGTATTGTACATATTGACCACAAACTCATCCATTCTAAGTATTAAGAGAAACATCTTATATAGAAGAAAGGCCCAATACAGACCAGATTAAATGTGATAACTAGCAAAAAAGAAAGCAGATGTGGCTATGTTCCAGGCACCTTGCTCAATGCCAGGAACACGGAAACATTATTACAGGGAGTACAATAGGAATGCGGACAGATAATAACATGATTTTTAAATTTGACCTGCAGCACCTTTACAATGTGAATGGAAAAAAGGTATTCAATAAAAACATGTGAGTTGAAGGAAACATAGATGCAGAAGCCATTGCCAGAAGCAGTCCTGAATCACCGAATTTTGAGAAGGATGTTCTGATGTTCTTAACTCTCTCAGAAGGTCAAAGACAAATTTATCTCCTTAAATAATTATATTTATATAATTGCTTACATTTACAAAGTTTTTTTTTTTGTATAAGTTGTTCCCTTAAATTAATGTTCAATGTCTCACATTGAGAGGAAAACATGTCCCCGGCAGTGAGAAAGCTTAAAACCTGAGGAGGGCTGGAGTATTTAAACAACTGAATATAATGTTTTAGAGGCTCAAGGAGGAACCAACAGAGAATATAAAAATAATTATAGTTGGGGACTGTAGTTGACATCTATTATTTTCTCTCTCCTACCTCCTTTTCTTTCAGAAATTGCTGTCTTCCCTTGCCATATGACTCTGATAAGACTATCAATCAGCCCCAGCTCGTTTTGTTCAGTGAATAGAGCATTGGCCCTAGGACTAAAGTGTCCTGGGTTCGATTCTGGTCCAGGACATGTTCCTTGGTTGCAGGCTTAATCCCCAGCTTTAGTTGGAGCACCTTCAGGAGGCAACCAATTGATGTGACTCTCTTACATAGATGTTTCTATTTCTCTGTCTCTTCCCCTCCCTTCCACTCTCTAAAAATAAATGGAAAAAATAACCTCAGGTGAAGATTAACAACAACAGCAGCAGCAAAAACAACAATAACAGATGACCAATCAAAGGGCACTGTTTCTCTTCCTCCCCCCACAGATGTGGTCACATGAACCAAGGTGGCAAATCAGAATGTCCTATCCTTCTAACTATTATGATTGGTCACCATGATAAGTCCAGGGCCAACCACATCCAAGTAAGGTCATTTGGAGTCCTTGTTGAGGTAATTAGTTGGATGTTTAAAAAGAGATCCTTTATGTCTTTCTGGGAGTAATGTCTATGTAGATCTGAAATTGCTCATGGCTATAAAATCTTAACACATGGAGAGAATCCACCCTAAAAGAAATAAGGCCAAAAAATGAAGAAATTATATTTTTGAGCATCTGGATATACCTATGCCAAAGCTAGGCAACATTTGACATTTTTGCCTAGTAAACCAATGCATTTCATGTTCACTTGGATGTGTTTGGATTGTGTTTCTGTCGTTTACATTAAAAGCTCCAAATAATACAGAGAATCAATTCTAATTTATCTACTATCTATCTATAATTTTAAAATATTATTGTACATTCCAGTTAAGATAAATGTATTTATTACTTCAATTTATTCTTTGAGTGTCTTTCAAGCACTGGAGAGGCACTGGTTATTCTGTACTTCTCTCTTCCTGCCTTTTTAATGATTCCTCTTAAGAGCTATAAAATACTATGACTATTAAACTGATTGAGTAGCCTCATGATCATAACATGAATGTCATCAGAAGGGTTTGTACTCTTTCAGAAAGGAATTCCTTCCTTTTACATTGTGGGTGCTTGAGATTTAACTGATGTATAGAAGTGTACATTTAGAGGGATTCATATTTTATCTGTGATTTCAAGTAAATAAAGAAGTCTCATAAAGGAAACAGTAGAAACATGTTCCAAACTAGTGTAGTACACTTACAGAAATATAGTGACTGGTCCAGTTTCAACAATTATTAAACAGCCTTTTAAGTGTGCGGCATTATTGAACTTGCTTTGACCCAGATAAAGGGGACAGAATATACTTGTCTTTTTTTGCTGTTTGGTTACTATCCTCTCATACATCTTTCTGATTATATATTACATTATAAACCAAGTATTCATATTTATTGCAGGATCATGTGGGGAATTAGGATTTCTATATGTTAATTTTCTAGATAAATGAAAATTACCTCATTAAATGATAAGATTGTTTTATAACAGTAAGTATTTTGAAAGGAGTCTAAAAATGCATTATGCCCAGCTGGAAAGACTCAGTGGTTGAGTGTTGACCTACGAACCCAGAGGTCACAACGGGTTGATTCCCAGTCAGGACACATGCCTGGGTAATGGGCTCAATCTCCAGTGTCTGGTGTGCAGGAGGCAGCTGATCAATAATTGTCTCATCAGTAATGTTTTATCTCTCTCTCCCTCTCCCTTTCTCTGTAAAATCAATAAAAATATATTTTTAAAAATGGGTTATATATTTCTATGTTTTCTTATACAAAGTATACACTGAGTGGCCAGATTATTATGACCATCAATACTTCATTGGGTCTCCTTTTGCCTTCAATACTGTGGCAATTCTTGACTTTGACTCCATGAAATGTTGAAAGGTGATGTGAGGAATCTGACACCATGCCTGATGAATGGCACTGTCCAATTCTGTGAGATTTGATGGCTGTGGAACCAGTTACCTGATGGTTCTTTTAACTTTGTCCTACAAATGCTCAATTGGATTGAGATCTGGTGATTGTGGGGGCCACACAAGCAAGGTAAAGACTCCCTTAAGTTCTTGAAACCACTCCTGCACAAAACGAGCACCATGGCATGGCTCATTGTCTTGTTGGAAGAAGCCATCTCCATTGGGATACATCATTAACATGATAAAATTAACTTGATCAGCAATGATACTTAGGTATATTGTGCTATTCAGATCTGGTCCTCTAGCAACTTCAGTGCAAAATCACAGCTAATTTGCTTGCAAACATCAAATGGTCATAGTAGTCTGGCCACTCAGCATATCTAATCTAATAAAAGCATAATATGCAAATCAACCATCACTCTGAGACACCTAAGCCACGCCCACCAGCCAAAGCCACGCCCACCAGCCAAAGCCATGCCCACCAGCCGATCAGAGTGGCTGTATGCAAATTAACACAGCCACGACGGTGGCTGGCAGCCATGGATCTAGAGCAAACAGGAGGCTTCTGTTGCACCAGCCATGGAGTTAAAACTGCCTGCCTAGGCCGGCCGGGCCTCTGCTCAAGGCAACAATGTTTCAATTATAGAAGCCATGGAGCTGAAGCAAACAGGAGGCTTCCTTGCCTGCCTAGGCCTCCAATCAAGGCGACAAAGTTTCAATTATAGAAGATAAATAAACCCCAGAAACCTGATTCCAGCTAGCTTCGCTGGGATGTTGGGTCAATGGGAGCTGTGGGGAGCCTGAAAATGGCTCTCAGCCCTTCACCCAGGCTGGCCAGACACCCCAGTAGGGACCTGAACCCTGAAGGGACTGTGGGCAGCCTGAAAACAACCCTCAGCTCCTCACCCAGGCTGGCCACACCCCCATGGGGTGAGGGCTCCCACTGGGGGACTTGGCCGGCCTGCAAACAGTCATCAGCACCTCACCCAGGCTGGCCAGGCATGCCAGCAGATGGACATCCCCTAAGGGGTCCCAGACTGTGAGAGGGCACAGGCCGGGCTGAGGGACCCACCCGAGTGTACAAATTTTTGTGCACCGGGCCACTAGTATACTAATAAAAGCCTAGGTGGTCTTTGCACTCTTGTGCAATACCCTCACATCAACACAAGATGGCCACCAGTAGATGGCTGGCAGGGGAGGGCAGTTGGGGGTGAAGAGGCCATCAGGGGAGGGCAGTTAGGGATAAGATTAGGCTGGCAAGGGAGAGCATTTGGGGGCCATCAGACTGACAGGGGAGGGCAGTTGGGGGCAATCAGGCCACCAGAGGAGCAGTTAGGCATCAATCAGGCAGGCAGGCAGGCAAGTGGTTAGGAGCCAACAGTCACAGATTGTGAGAGGATGCAGGCCTGGCTGAGGGACACCACCCTTCCTTGCACAAATTTCATGCACCAGGCCTCTAGTAGTAATAATACTACTGCTATTATTTAATAAGTGGATTCCATGTGGTGGTCCCTGTATTTGCCATTTACATTCAACATTTAATTTATACCAGTCTTTGTGATGGAAGAGATATAATCCTCATTTAAGTAAAGAGTAAATTAAGGATCAGAATAGTCAAGTAACTTAGCCAAGATCACCAAACCATAAGGATTTAGAGCTGGCGTTTGAACTTAGATCTGTCTGACTCCCTGGCTACTATACTTAGCATACTGTCATCATCAAGAACATAAAATGTGTGCTTTGCAAAGGTTAAATGATGCTTACCTTTGCTTTAAGTACTGTTTGTCTTGATGCAAGTGGCCTCACATTGCTTTTCTTTTGAATTATGTCTCCTTTTATAATTTTCTCTAAATTTTCTCCCTTATCATCAGAATGTTAACTCTAATTCATTGCCATTGTGAGTAGGCCTGGCTATAGCAGGCAATATTTCCTCCATTTCTTAGTTGCTTTTAATCTAAGTAGGTTTTCTAGGATATATTATCTCAGGTCCTTTATGTAGCACGTGGTCAATAATGATGATAGTAATGATAATATAGTGATCATTTACTGAGTATCTTCTCTAAGCCATTTAGATGAATTATATATGTGGTTTACTTAGACTTCACTTTAGACATTTCTATTGGTCCCCCCCCCCCCCTTATTTTATTGTTTTTCTGGTAGATATCTGGCATCATTTACCTTCCTTAATTAAGCTACTATACACACACTTGTGCATGTGTGTGTGTACACACACACATAGTCATGTGCCATATCATAATGTTTCAGTCACTGATGGTGGTTTCATAAGGTTATATCAAAGGGCTATCATCTAGTAATGTACCACTGTAATGTCATAACAACGCATTACTCATATGTTTGTGGTGATATTGGTGTTAACCTATTGCACTACCAGCTCGGGCCAATGTGTAGGAACCCAGGCTGCAATCCTCACCTCCTCACCCCAGGCTCCTCCTCCTCACTCCCTGCTGCCTCCTCCAGATGCCCACAGGCCATGCAGTGCAACCTGGCTCACAGAGCTGACTCCAAATACTGGGAGGTAGGTTTGTGACCACCACAGGACTGAAGCCTACTCCACTGCCTTTCAGTGCTATTATACCTGGGTCTGGCCCCAACTGGGTCCCCTGGAGAGACGAGTGCTCTGGCTCCATGGAGGATGCCAGACCAGGGAGCAGCCACTCAGAGAGCAGGTCCATAGCTGCTCAGCAGACCAGGATGAGCAGTGCTCCCACAGCAGGCCAATCCCCACAGGCCACACCCCCAACAGTGCATGAATCCTGTGCATGGACCTCTAGCATACTTATAGTTTCATGTATATGCATATATTCTCTCATATTTACCCTTGCCAATATTTGAACTCTAGTCAAATATTGGCAAGGCTAAATATGAGAATGAGAAAACCCCAAATGGTGGGTGATATGCCAAGGACACCTTCAGTAGAGTCATGATATGCTGGTTGGGTGATGATTTAACTACCTCTGTTAAGGGCTGAAAGGTTCACAAGCATCTTATTAATTCATGTGAACACTCATTATTATTCATCTTTAGTACCTAGGGCTACAGGATGGTAGGAAGTTTATCTTTAAATGAACACTTCTCAGTTATGCTAATAGCAATGTATTTTGCTGCAATTGTTCCTTTGGAGCCATTAGGTGGTTAATATGTAGAATGTGAGTACACATTTTGCAGCACAAAGCTTCTTGACACATTTGTAAAGTTTGCATTGTAAATGTATCTTTAGTAAAATGATTTTTTGCTGATATATTCCTCCTGAGCAACATAAATATGGAATTGTCTGGATTTTCATACACTTACCTAAATGTAAGGCCAAAGGATGGATTTGTTGTTTGCCTTATTTAAAAAATATTACTCATTGCTTTTCTCCTCTCTGACATTGGGTTAAAAATAGAAAATGGAGAGACAGTGACTTCCTAAAAGAGACAGTTTATATTAGCGAGATGGACGTTTTATTTTTATGCGGTGTTGGAGAAAATATTTAAGTCATTTGTGTGTTATAGTCTATGTGAGTTTTCTCTGAGCTAAAATTGCCAAGTAAGTGTGTACATGTGTGTGTGTGTGTATACAAGTGTGCATGTATGTTTGTGGGATGTGGCCAGATAATGCCTACTTGAGTACTGAGACCATTGAAATTTGCAGATGTGATTTAGGTTTATAATTGAGCCTGTATCTACAGTAGCTAATAAAAAATTACTATCTTCAGTGAAATGCATATTTAAAAAATATATTTTTATTGATTTCAGAGAGGAAAGGAGAAGGAAGGAGAGACAAACATCAATGACAAGAGAGAATCATTGATTGGCTGCCTCCTTCATTGGGGATTGAGCCCACGACCCGGGCATGTGCTCTAACCAGAAATCGAATGATGACATTCTGGCTTATAAATTGTTGCTAACCACTGAGAAATGCTGGCTGAACTGCATATTTTTAAGCAGCATTCTCCACCTTTACTAGTATTTAACTAATCTAAAAATTATTTGGACTAAGACTATACCTTGGGAGGTTTATAAACCGCTACAGATAGGGTTTAGCAAATTAACCTTAAGTATTTTCACTGGAAAGACTCCATGAGTTATTCAGATATTTTAGGGGAAATGCACATAAAAGAAGAAAAGACCTTACAGAGCATCTAGTTCAACCACCAAATTTAGTTTTATGAGTCCCCTGCCAATAAAAGTCCACCTTGTTCTACAGAGATAATTCATTATCACTTTGTTTAATTTATCCATTCTCAATATTCTTGGTGGGGACATTTTCATTTCTTATGTTTATGTTTTATTGTGTCCTTTTTGCCTTGTTTCAAGCTTCTGTAGCTCATTAATAGTTATGAACAGTGTTGTTAAATATTGTGGTAATTCTAAAATTTCCGTCCCTCTACCTGCCATGGATTTACACTCTGAGGATGTGATTTATTAGAATCCTGATTCTCAGCACCATACCTCTGAGAAAAGCCAGAAAAGCTGCTGAGGTCTAAATTTAGAGATATGAATAAATTGATAAATAGAGGGATGTAATCAGTGCTAGCTCTGTGTACCTGACTATGTCTGCCGGCGTAATTTAATAGAATAGTTGGAAGTGCTGTGAAGAATTGCACCCTTGGGAAAACAAACTGGTGTGACACAACACTGTTTTATATGAAGCTTCATGTCTAGAGGTGTGTATTTATTCTTTGGCAGGAAAGCAAGTTTGTGATTGCTGCCATGGCCTCCGTTCATGCTTTAATTGATTTTCCTTAGAAAATTTTTGCTTTTTCTCTTAGGTAATTCCACTTTGCATTATTTTCTGTGCTGAATAGAGTAAACTAATTTCAGGAGGGGAGAACTCCCAAACAGCAAGCATAGAAGTACGTTCTGCAGGAAACACTATGCTAAATCCTGGCTGCCTGTGGTTGCTCTCATGACTTTGGGTTCATTATGACTTTCAATCTTTTTTTAATGAACAACACATATTTGTTTAAAGATAGTGTAAATAATACAGAAGAACAGAAAATAGAAAGTAGTCACTTCTATCCCAGCTTCTCACTTTTCCTTTCTTTTTTTCTTAATCTTCACCAAAGATATTTTTTCCATTGATTTTTAGAGAGTGTATGGGAGGGGGAGAGACAGAGAGAAACATTAGAACCTGCACCCAAGGTACGTGCCATTGATCAGAATTGAACCCGGGACCCTTCAGCTTGTGGGCCGATGCTCTATCCACTGAGCCAAACTAGCTAGACCAGTTTCAATTTCTAGATGTAACTACTATCAATAATTACACATGTGTTATTCTGGGTGTTTTACTATGTACATGAAGATGTATTCACATTTTAATATAAAACATTAATTTGTTACATATGATATTTTGTATCTTAATTTCTACATTCATAAGCATTTCTAAGACATCTTTCTGAATGAATTTAACTTCATCTACTTTAATCCTTTTATTGCATTTAAAGTATTCTAGCATATAGATGTTCCATAGGTTGTTTTACTAAAGACATAGGTAGTTTATGTTGTCTCCAAATTTTCAATCCTATCTAATAAAAGAGTAATACGCAAATTAGGCATCACTCCATGACAAAGATGGCCATCCCCATGGCCACAAGATGGAGGTGCCCATAGCCATAAGATGGCTTTCCCCATAGACTCATGATGGCGGCGTCCATAGCCACATCTAATCTAATAAAAGAGTAATATGCAAAATTAACTGTCACTCCTAGACAAAGATGGCAGTGGATGGGACAAGAGGCTTGCAGCGTCACCATGGTGACAATGCAGGCATTCTGCCCAGCCACTGGAAGAGGGCCTCTGGACCTGCTTGGTTGCTACTGCTGCTGGGGTGCAGGGTGCCATGCAGGCCAGGTCTCTGTGCTTTGGACCCCAGCCTGCAGGGCGCCCAGCACCTCAGCATCTCCGAGCCCCACCTCGGCACTAGGGTCACTGGGGTATGAGGCATGGAAACCCAGTCTGCAGGGCTCCCTGCACCCCAGCAGCTCTGAGCCCTGTGGCTGTGGAGATGCTGGGGCTGCTGGAGTCGAAGGAGCAGAGACACAGCCTGCAGGGGGCCCAGCACCCAGAAGCCCCAAACCCAGCCTCAGTGCTGGGATTGGAGGAGCAGAGACACAAACCTTCAAGTGGGCCTGGCACCCAGAAGCTCCACTGGGGCTACAGCAGAGATACAAATCTGCAGGAAACCTATGGAAAGGGAGATAAACTATCAACTTTATCTCCCTTTCCACAAGATGAGAAAACTGACCCTGATTTATTTAGTGATATGGCCTACACCTTTCTACAAGCATAGCATATGTTATGACCACTCCCAGGAAGGTCTGGTCAGAATACTGTCTCCAGGGAATAACACTACTGTGGCAAATCATCTAAGAAAGGAAACAAGCTTTTGTTGGGTTTATTCTGAAGGTCAGAGAACATGCCACCCCAACATATGCTGTGTTGTTATATTGATGATCTTGAGCTGCAGATGCTTGGAAAACAGCAAATACAAGGAGAGGCTTTCACTAAAGTCTCCTGCTCTGCCTAAAATCGGACCCCCACAAAAGGTTCCCTCAATGGGAAAAGCATCATCAGCCAGTGAAGACTGAGTCCTGTCATAGGAGACCACAAGTTGACATCACACCCAAACTTTGTTACAAACTATTTCCCCCACTCCCATTCATCTTTCCTAAAACTCATGTACTCTCCTTTAAGAGGCCTAGATATCCCGTCCCCTTTCCCTCGGAAGAAGCTATTTAAATCTGGATTCTAAGCCACCTTGGGGAGTTATTCATTTTTCCCTGGGATCTCCCACATATACACGAGGTACACATGTTAATGAACTTTTGTTTCTCTCTTGATAATCTGTCTTTCATTACAAGGGCCTCCACTAAGAACTCAGAAGGGTAGAGGAACACTATTTTTCCACATACATAATTCTATCTTGGGAAATCAAGTCCCAGGCTGAAGAGTGAGTTTGGCTCAAGTACCAAGCAGTCCCAACTGAGGGGAGGGAAGCTTCTAGGGGGAAATCAATGATATTGGCATCAAAGCAGGACAGAGGGCACACGCATGGTTGCTGGTGGGAATTTAAAGTGGTTCAACATTTTTGAAGGAGGATTTGGCAAAATCGATAGAAATGTTCAAGGTACATCCAAGAGTCTTCTTCTAGGAATCTCATCTGCTGAGATAAAGCACCAGTGCATAAGCCCTGGTCAGAACCCAGGATGCTACTGCAGGCTCCCCTTCCACAATAGGAAAACCTGCTAACAACCTGCATTTTTAAGACAAGGTTGCATCTATACTAATAAAAAGATAATATGCTAATTAGACTGAACGTCTTCCAGATGACCTTCCTGACGTCCTTCCGGACAAAGCCATGGTGGCAGGGATGAGGCAGAGGCAGTTACAGGTTATCAGGCAGGCAGAGAGCAGTTAGTCACAAAAGAAGCTCTGAGAGATTTGCAGATGTTAAATCTTAATGCTCTTTAGCACAGACCTCCAATTCTTGGACTCTGGGTGCACCCCAGTAGTTTCTTTCCAGACTTACATTGAGACCACTCCTATTTTCATTGAGACCACTTACATTGAGACCACTCCTACTTTCTAGAATTGTGTATTCCTCCCCATACTTGATTTTTCTTGAGGGCTTAATTCACGTCTTTGATTGGGTCCCATCCCCAAGCTGTGAGTCTTATTTGAAAAGTGAGATGCAATGTAAGACTACTCAGTAGAGGAGAAATATCTTTCACTTAGTGTATTTTATGCACATGCAATTGAGTTCAAGTTTATAGGTTACCTTAGAGAACCATTAGGGCCTGGACACTGGTTGTCTCCAAGAAAGCGAAATAAATGGGAGTGCTTTTACACAAAGCATGCATTCTCAGATTCTAAGTTCCCTTTAGTGCTTATTGTCTTAGTTCTGGGTTCAATCAACATGGCCCCTGCAGGTGTATGAGTTTGAGATCCTTGCAGAGGTATCCTATCCACAACCTAACCTAGACGCTGTCTAACCGCAGCCCAGTGGAGAGAGCCCTTCATTCTATGATGCTATCAATTTTGTACATCCAGATTTATCTATTATAGAACATTTCTTTGCAATGCATTTTTAATCCATATGTTAGCCATTCATCCACACAGACTTTGAAGTTGGAGTTAATAATTTTACTTTCAGAATAATGATTTCACTTGCCTCAACATTATTGAAGAATGTACTTTATTGATAGCTTAGAACCTGAGGCAAAAAAAAAAAGTTTATAAAGCCCAGTATTTTCCTCTGGGTCTCTTCGCTTACCTTTCATTTCTTGGTTCTTTACTCTTCCATTACCTCCTCTTTCAGTGTCAACACTCAGCTTTACTGGTTCCTTTTACCTTTCCTAGAATCCTCTCTGGGACTTCTCTATCTCATTCCCTTAATTACTCAGAGCAATTTAGTCCTGGGTGAGCTGTGCCAAACCCAGTGCTCATATCTATCATCTCAGCCAACAATAGACTCTATACTTACTAGGAACTTCTCTCCAGGGAAGGCAGTGTGTGATTGCAATAACTAAAGCATATTTGTTCCTATCACAATAAGATGACTTGTGGTAGAGCTAAGCAACATATCCAATTCAGCCTTCTCTTTTTACACATGGAGAAACTTAGATCCAGAATGGTCCCATTAGTTAACTAAGATAACACAGATAATTAGTAGAGAGGTAGACATAGAAGCAGCCCTGGTATCTCCCAGGTCTGTGTATGCAAAATTGTACTATGTCTGATGTCACTAAAAACTCTGTATTTATACAGGAACCGTATAAAGGAACTGTCACTAATTTTATGCATGAGATGTCTTGGTGACACTATTTTAGATTCGGCCTTGTCTACACCATAGCAGATAACAGAATTTCCTCTCCCATTACACACAAATTATAGCTGCTATGTCCCAGCTTGTGACTTAAAGGCTGTATTTCTTTCCCTACTGAGTTTTGCCATAAACTGCTTTTGGATCTCCTGAAAGAGCATTTTTGCAAAAGGTAAAAAATTACAAAGTGAGCCTTTCCAGCTACACTAACACTGGAATCTGATGCAATAATATTAAGGAATGATGGGATTTTTAAAGTTGGAAGAACGTTATAAATCATCTAATCTGATCCTCCCCTACTTTCAACCATGAGGAGATTGAGGCCTGAAGGGATCAGCCTTTTTCGGAGAGTCTCAGAGCCATTTAGTTTTGGAACCAAGAATAGAACCCAGCTGTCCTAACTCTGGTGTCATTGCACAACTCCATACAGCTTTCATGTAAAAGCAAATAAACAAGAAAGCTTCCTCGCAACATTGTTTTGTGTTTATTGTTAGAAAAGTGGATCGTGTGCCACTTACAGTAATCTCTTAAGATTTTATAATAATCCTTGCATTATCCTATTAAACTGTAGCTGTAGCTCTGTGCTTAATAGATTGAAATCTATTATTCATAATGCCATCTTGTTCCTGTTCAAATAACATTATCCTTATGACTAAAATTTTTATAGGTTCGTACCCAGTTTCATAGCCCAGTGAGAGGATAACGCATTAGAACAATGAGTTTTCATCTGTGTATTAAATTCAGTAGGTATTTCCTAAGTATCAGCTGTTGCCCAGCATTGTGCTTGGCACTTTTGGGGGTTCAGAGACAATATGTGGTATATTTTAACCTCAGAGAACTAATATTCTGTTGTGGATTCTGAATATTCAGAAACACCTGGAGAATAATGCCAAGTTGTCTCTGAGGAGGTGGGATTGTGTAGTGGGTGAGGCACAGGCCGTGATGTCAGGCAGTGTTGGGCTTGCCTCTTGGTTCTGTTACTTACTAGCTGTGGTATTTTGGGCAAATAACTTTAGTCAAATCTCGTGTAAGTGTCCTCATCTGGGGATAAAAATAACACTTACTTCATAGAGCTATTTCAAAGATTCCATTAGAGACAAGACAGAAATCACTTAGCACATGTCGGACACCTAGTGCTCAAAGATGTTAGCTAATGTCCAAATCTTGATCATTATATGTCACTTAAGTCTATTGTGATCTTTCACAGCACATTAGAGAGAAAAATCAATGATCTCAATACATTCAAGGGAAGAAAACCTGAGCTTTGATCTGAGATACCTTGATTTTATTGATTGACTTACTCGTTGATTGAGCTGTTTTTGTGGCTCACTATAGCCATTTGCCCACAACAGAAATGTCAAGCTCTGAAGAAGAGCCTCAGGGTAAAGTTAGGAATAGAAGACTGCACTGTCTTCAATTTAATTTCAAATTATTTGTTGTTGTGGGAAATGTCCTCCAAACTGGTCTCTGCTCCTTTGTCAGTGTTTCCTATTCGCCTCATGTTCTCAGACAAAGGCCTCCTGACTGGCTGTCAGTCGCTTGGGCTCTGACCTGCCTTATCTCAATTGCTAGTAAATTAGTCCCTTAGAGGAAAATATTTGAACCAAATGGTACAAAGTACTTCTCAAACACTTGAAATCTGTTTGGTGATCTAAGATAATAAAAAGAACTGGCTAATTATTTGCCAACTCTTTCCTTCCTTCCTTCCTTTCTTCCTTCCTTCTTTCCTTCCTTCCTTCCTTCCTTCCTTCCTTCCTTCCTTCCTTCCTTCCTTCCCTCTTTCCTCCTTTCTTCTTTCTTCCTTCCTTTCTTTTCTTTCATATATATATATATGTATATATGAAATATATATATAAGAATATATATATATATTTCTTTATATATATTTCTTTTTTAAAACAGGAAAAATAAATTGAATACAGAGAAGGAAAATGACCTTAACAATGCATCTGAACAATGTAAAATAAAAAAGTTAAGCCTAATTTGAAATGAAATGCTTTATAAGTACCCTTTCAGTCAGGCTATTAATAATCATTTGTCAAAGTGTTAACATATAACAGAGCATATTGGAATATTAGGGATCCATGAGTGGCTGTCAGCTTGAATTTGTATATATTTTCTCATCACTAAAAATACTGTGATCTAGTTTGTAGAGGAAGAGAATCTCCTGTAAAGCAACACTGTTGGTAAATATGTTTGTGTGATTCCATTTCTAAATATGCAGAATTATAGACCTAAACACATCCTTAGATAATTAATACTGGTCAAGATAAAAGACTTGTTACCTAAAACAACCAATTAAGATACTTTTTTTTCTAGATATCTCTATCTATTCTTCAAGTCAATTTATTTATCTAGACAGAGCTTTCAGAAAATTGATCAAATAGAAGGAAATTTTTACAGTAAAATAATTAGAAAGGCTGAGAAAAACCACACAACTCCAATATATTAAGGTTGAGACCTGAAACTTGTGAATTAGAACTACGTCATCTTTTAAAATATGAGAAAATATACATTAGAATTAGAAAAAACAACCCTAAATCCAACTGAGAGGAGAAAAATCACTCCCCTTTGAAGAAAAGCATTTACACAGTTACCATCTCTCTCTACTCTAGAGTTTTCAGCCATACAGAAAATTCCAGAGCCAGGGAACATTGCATTCTTTAGTTTTCCATCTTCTGGCTGGTTTCTGAAACATCCAAACCAGCACTGTTCTCTTTAATTGTAGCTTATTTCTGCATAACAACCATCACTGATACTTTTATCAATTCAAGATGGTGAGGGCAAAACAAACAGTTCTCTGGTAGGTTCTCACTTACCTATAGTGCATGTCAGCCTGTCACATCACTGTCTGTGCTGTTGCTCTCTCAGTTTATTTTCAACATGCCACAGGGCTCCTGAAATGACCCAGGAGTGTACTGCACGCTTGGATAGGATTTTAAAAAGAAGAAGAAGAAGGGAGAAAAGGTGCCTAGGAGCGTTTGTACCAAGATATGGTGCTCACTGGCCAGTGCCCTCTCTGGCTGAGTGGGGCGTGGGGACAGAGCATTCAACCATGCAAGGTAAATAGCAACCAGCCTAGCGCCTGGTACAACTATCCAAAGGTAGCAATGAAAGCACCAAGCTGAGAGGGGAGAATATTTGCTCCAACACTCCTCTGCTTTACAGATTAGGAAGCAGACCAGTTGAGACATACATTTATTTCCTGTTTTTTAAAAAATCTGCAACTATGATCCTTGAGATATTCTATGTAATTTGTTTTAAACTCCTTCAGAACATGTTTGTGAAAGATGATGACAAAAATTAAAAAGCTGACAGACATGGAAGGGACCCTAGCGGTGATCTAGTGCGTGAATCTGGCTTTATAGATGGAAAAGCCCAGGCCCTGAGCGTTCAAGCCCTGTAGGTAATGCAGTCACACAGAGCGGGTGACCCACTGATCTTGTCACGACATACTCCCCCTTCTTAATTACCTGAAATATGTCTTTTTACAGTTTTGCAAGTTCTACCTTGCTGCTTCTCTAGACTAGCATATTTTTCTCTTTCCCTTTGGTCGTATTTAAAACAATGAAGTGACTGTAGCAACTGAATTATTGCAGTTATCTGCGTAGTCTAAGGGCAGTTTAAAATGGGCTTGGGTTAAAATGGGAAACTTTACAGTAGTCATAAGAAACTAAAGAGATGCAGCAATTCAATCTGGTTCACATAATAATAGCAATAAAGAAGAAATTTAACATTTTTTCTCTCTCTTGCAACAAGCAAAAAACAATTTACAGATTTTCTTATTAATCCTCACAGAGGAGCTGCAGCCATTCTGCTCGCTGGGAATCTCAACCACAGAGGTCGTGAGGCAGGGTGTGTACAGCATCAGCAAGCACTGGTGTGGGGATCAGAAGACTGAATTCCAAGGTGTCTTGGTGGGTGGTGTTTACTGGCTGTTTCATATGGTTGAATCACAGAACCTTTCTGAACCCCAGTTTAATTATTATTTAAATGAGAAGAGTTGGGTCAGGTGGCCTGCAAGGTGCTTTCATGGAAAAGTTCTAAGTGATTTCACAGAGATCTGAACCTGCAGCTTAGGTTTTCTCGACACTACTGCTTAAAGTCTTCCTACAGCTCTGTAAACTTATTGTTCTTCTAGATCTTCCATGCTTATACACATCTTTTTTCTTCTCATTTTTTCTAAGAGGAACAAGAAAGACACCAATGTCTTTTCTCTGCTAGGGAGTAGGCCAACCAATACACATAGAGAGAATGAAGCAGTAAATGGGCAACTACTTTATTTATCCTGGTGGAATCCTGATAGTCACATGGGGTATTTTAAGTTGGTTTTTTTTTTCATGACTCACCTTTATTCCTGCCACTTTAAGCATCTTATATTCTAGTTTCTCAGACAAACCATTTCTTATAAGTTCTTTCATTGTCCCTTTTTTTTCTAAAATTTTTTTGCTCTTAATTCATTCTTTACCATCTTAGAGGAAGAAGAGAGACTTCGTCATCCAAAAGCAACCCTCTATTGTGACCTTAATCTAATTCTCCTAAGTTAGTGGTTCTCATAGTTGGAGCTATAGTAGAATTGCTGGGAACACTAATAAATAACACAGATGCCCCCCCTCCCCAAAACGATGCAACCAAGATCTTTGCAGATCAGGAATAGGCATTAGCATTACTGTAAGAGTTCTAGCTGAGTCTAATGTTCATAAAGGCTTGATAACCAGTGCTCTAGGGTCTTGAAATATTAATTAACCTTTGTTTATTCTTCAGTTTTGATCCATTTCACTGGCTCCTTCTCATCAATCTACAAATGTGCTCAGCCTTCTGTTATCTTAATAAAACACCTTCCATTGTCCCTCAAGCTATGATTTAATGCATTGCCCTCCCTCTCACTTTACCTTCTGCTTTCCATCATTCCTGGAAATGGCTTTCTTTGAAATCACTGCATGGCCAACAAAGTCCCTCTGTCTTCCCCATCCCCAGGCTCTCTGCAGGACCTGACATGTCTGATTACCATTTTGGATGTGAAATGCTCCTTTCCCTGGGCTTTTGTGACTCTACATTCTCTTGGAATCTTTCCCAGCTCCTTTAATATTATAAAAGTTCCTTTAATATTATATCTCTCTACGTCCCCAAAGTGTAGATGCCTCTCCCAATTTTTATCCTAGTTGTCCTTAAAGTCTTGATTTGTTCTCTTCTCCAAAGTGATTGCCTAAGTTTAAATGATCACATCCACAAAAATGGCTCTGAAGTCTCATAGGAGAACTCCTCACCGGAATGTCCTTCACCTCAAACTCAACACATCCCATATGGAGCTCATGTTCTTCCAGCAGGCTCACTTCTCTGTGATCCTTCACTGACTTTTGACCATCAATGTCTCCCCAGTATTCTGGGCTTGGAAACTCTTGGTTTTTGGTTTCTGTCATTTCCCCTCTCTTTTTCACTCTCTATATCTAAGTTATGTCTACATCATCTTCGTAATTTTTAAGACAGCTATTTCCTCCTTCTCATTTATAATTCTTATTTAAACATTTTTAAAGCCACAGATGAATTATCCAGTTTGCTATGGTATTCTATACCATAGCTATTCCAAACTCCCAGTCAAAATTAGCCTTCATGGGTCTAGTATGAGACTTGCCACATTCTACTGTTTAATATATCACAGCACATACAGGTTTCATTATTTAAGTGTTAACCCCTTGATATCAGAGACCATAAACAAACAATGTTAATGGCGTAGAACTTTGTTAACATAAATGAAACATTTATAGCCAATTGTTTGAATTGATCACCTAGCATCTACACTATTAAAAGAGAAACATGCAAATTAACCACCACTCTGTCACTCCACTATACCCAGCCAATTAGGAGTGAGTGTGCAAATTAACCCAACTAAGATGGCGATGGCTATAGAGCTGGAGCAAGCAGGATGCTTGGGTTTCACCCAGTGACGGAGGAAGCCAAGCTTCCTGCCTGCTCTACCCAGCTCTGGGCTCTGCTCAAGGCTACAAAGATCCAATTGGGTCACCTGGGGGTGTGGCCAGCCTGAAAATGGCCTTCAGCCCCTCACCCAGGAGTGCCAGGCACCCCAACAAGATCTCTCCACCCTAAAAGGGCTATGGGCAGTCTGAAAATGACCCTCAGCCCCTCACTCAGGCTGGGCACACCCCCATGGGGTGAGGGTCTTTGGCCAACCTGCAAACAGCCATCAGCCCCTCACCCAGGCTGGCCACACCCCCATGGGGTGAGGATCCCTGCTCAGGGGCTTGGCCAACCTGAAAACGGCCCTCAACCCCTCACCCAGCCTGGCCAGACACCCCAGCAGGAACCCCACTCTGATCTGGGACACCCTTCAGGGCAAACCAGCCAGCTCCCACCTGTGCACCAGGCCTCTATCCTATGTAACAAAATGATAATATGCAAATTGAGCCTAACAGCAGAACGACTGGGAATGACTGGTCACTGTGACACACACTGATCACCAGGGAGAAGATGCTCAATGCAGGAGCTGCCCCCTGGTGGTCAGTGTGCTCCCACAGCGGGAGCTCTGTTCAGCCACAAGCCAGGCTCATGGCTTCTAGCACAGCAGTGGTAGTGGGAGCCTCTCTCACCTCCTCAGCAGTGCAAAGGATGTCCGACTGCAGCTTAGGCCTGCCCCCTGCTGGCAAGTAGACATTCCCTTGAGGACTCCCGGGCTGCCAGAGGGATGTCTGACTGCCAGCTTAGGCCTGAATCTCTGGGGAACAGGACTAAGCCAGCAGGTGGACATCCCCTGAGAAGTCCCAGACTGCGAGAGGGCACAGGCTGGGCCAAAGGACGCCCCCACTCCCCGTGTGCACAAATTTTTGTGCTCCAGGCCTCTAGTATGTTATATGTGTCATTTCATTCAAACCTCCCAACACAACCACAAAGTCAGTATTGTGAGAATCCATTTGATAGATGTAGAAACTGATGCTGAAAGTATTAAAAGACTTATCCAAGATGACATAACTAGTATTAGAAGAGAAGGAGTCAAATCCAGATATAAAACTTCAGGCTCTTAATACCATGGAAGCCCATTAGATTAAATTATACCCTCTGCTCATATATTGGGAGTTGGTGGACCAGGGAAGAAGACCCTTTGCTAGGGGAAGTTTTGTGGATAGTGAAGAACTTTTTTATTCCTAAAAAGTAGTACAATGTTTTGTTTATTTTCTTTTCACTCTCATTGTTCTTATAATTTTCCAGTTGTAGAGTCAACCTGAGTAGTAGGTATTGTGGTGGCTTTCATTTAAAGTGTGTGAGGACACTTTTTTAATATGCCAGCTCCTCTGGTCTGCCAGTCCATCATTTGCATCATTTCTCTTTTCATCCCGAAGGCACTGTCTTTAAAAAATCCCAGTTAAATTGACAAGAACCTTGGATTTGGTTCTATGTTCTTATCAGCTAACTGCTGAAGCAGGATTAGTTCCACAGCCTCATGAGGTCCTCTCTAGACAACTCCTATCTATGATAAAGCCAATTGCAGAGGGAAGAGACCTATATTCTTTATACAACATCTATATGCTTTGGGGAACACTCTAGTACTTTCTTTTGAATAGTAATCAATACTAGTTTGAAAGAAATTTCAGGGCAACGGAACATGTCCTCTAATCTTTTTATTAATATTAGCAACTTACTAGGCTACTGACTCTGAATGTGAAATATACTTATTTCATAGAATCAGTGTAAATTTGAGTTCTTCATTTTTAAGAAAAATCAAAAGCACAGGTGCTGTCTCTTGAAAGAGTAATTGATTGTTTTAAAAGAATCAAATTAAGTTGATTTGCAGTTGGTTATTTATTCTACATCAGAGAAAAAGAAAGGAATTGTCTTTTCTAATAAGATTCTAGGTGATTAAGATAAGAAAAAAGTTTTTTTCCTTTAAATATAAATGTTTATATAGTTTATAAATATCACTATAATTTTAAGATCTACTCTAAAACAACTGATGAGGAATAGGCATGGTGTTTTAGTTAACAGTTATAGTTTTAGGGTTTGACTTTGATAAATATTTCAATTTGAATTCTTATTGTAAAGTCATTCAAATTTACCTACTATCAAGTGCTCTAAAGGTTATTATTTTAAAGGCACAGTGCTTTTGAATTTGTTGGCCATGGTAATTCATTACAGTCTCTGGAATCAGGATTGGATCACCTGAGATTGAGCCAAGCTTTTAAGACTTGTTAACTATGTGATTTTACACATGTTTTTGGACCTCTGTGTGCCTCAGTTTTCTTATCTGAAAAGCAGAGATGATAAGAAAACCTACTCTTACATTTGTCATCAGGATAAGATGACAGTATAGTGCCTGACTCAAAAATGAGTTATCAAAAAATGTTAGCGATTAATTTTAATAGTTTTTGATAAAATAGTTTGGCTCTGGTATGTTTCTTTTCAATGATTTCTTCCAATTATATATGCTCTCTTCCCTGTCTATCTTTATTCTCTCTCAAGGTTCAGTTTTGGGAAAAAACAATTGGAACAGTCACCTAACACCATTAAGAATCTCTGGAGCCATGGGATCATGGCAGCAGCCAAAGAGCAGAGTCAGGAAAGGTGGGGAGAAGGAGACAGAGCCTTTTTGGTTCTAGTGGAATCATCAGGAATGATTATTGATTCAGACTTTCTCTCAAAATGTGAAAATTAATGCAAGATTTTAGGACTTAAGACTGAGAGGCTCATTATGCAAATGGACAGCTATGTCTTTGTTGGAGAGCATGAGACATTCTTGGCACCTGTGTTACATTTGAAGAAAATATTGAACATGCGGATGCAAGGTTGATAATAAAACAGTGTTAACACGTAAATGCCACGCAACAAAGAAGTTCAGCAGAACAAGAGCTCAGAAATTGGACAGAATTTTCATGGATGTTCTTAGTAAATCACGGAAATTCTGTAAACATAGAAGTGAATTGTGAACATAAAATGGTCATACCATTTGGCTAATGGCCCCAGGCAGCACTTATGTAATAACTAATGAGAAACATGTATAGCTGGGGTATATAAAATAACATTTTCTTTGCAGTAAAAAAAAAGAACTCTACTGATGGAGAAGAAAGGAGAAGAAAACAGGGGATATGGGATGGCTGCAAATCATGGATAATGATTCCTCCTACAGAAGCAACATGATTGCTTTCTGCATGAAAATGAAGATGAAGAAGTCATAGCTTCAGACCCACATAAATCTTTGGAGTTGAAAAAGCAAGAGACTCAAATGAAAGATCATTCAAATGTCAGTTATGAATAGGGGGAACCACCACATGTGGAACTAGAGGATTCTGGTCCTTATTAATGTCCCTTCTTCTGAAACAGAAAGTTCTATTTTCATGGAAACACAAGATGCTGCCTTATAAATCACTTCTAGTTTAAATGATTGTTGTAATATTTAGTCATGAACTTTAAAGAGTTTTTATATAAAATAATTGGATACATCTATAATAATAAAAGTATAATATGCTAAATAGACCAGACACTCTTCTGGACATCCTTCTGGATGACCTTCTGGACAAAGCTGGAGCTGCAAGGGAAGCCAGGGTTCCAGGTGCCAGAGGGAAGCCGGTGCCGGCAGCCAGGGAGAGGAAGGCCTACTCTTGCATGAATTTCATGCATCAGGCCTCTAATATATACATTAGAGGCCTGATGCACACATTCATGCAAGGGGTTTGGCCCCCATTGCTGCGGCAGCTGCCTCAGTCCCTGCCTGCCACAGCTTCATCTGGAAGGTTGTCCAGAAGGTAGTCCGGCCACGTGTTGCT
>PVJC01023453.1:0-26373 GCA_004026665.1 Murina feae | reverse complement strand
GTTTAGGTTAGTCCCTCTCTGGCCACTGGGTGGGGCTGGTTCCTGTATCTTTAAGGAGGCGTTGCTGCAGAAGCCTCTGACGCACTTGGGAGGGGCGGGGCCTCGGGGAGTTCGCCGGGCGGGGCGGAGCAAACAGCTATGGCGCTTCTCAGCCCTGCGCTGAGAGACACCAGGTCTCTGTGTCCCACGGTAATTGCTGTAAGCAACGCTGAGAGAAACCCGTTTTGGATTTCCTCCTGATGCTAGTCTCTGGGTGTCAGTGGGACCTTCGAAACTCGTCTGGAACTGGAGTTCAGAGCCGCTGGGGACTTGTGGCTCTCTCCGTTTTTGGAAAAGAACCGTGACCTCCGGTACCAGCCCTTCCCCGAGCCCCGTGCGCGCGCCTCCGTACCTCTGTACTTTGCTTCTGCTGCTCCTCTGAGTCTCAGACTCTTCTCTGGTTGTAGGATTTTCACTCAGCCAGCCGTCCTGTGGGTGCGAGTGGTGTCCGTGTGTTCTTTTCGTGGTTTTTCTGAAATAGTTGTTCACAGCTGCATATACGGTGTCTACCCTATGCCGCCATCTTGTTTCTCAGGAGCTTATCTTTTTGTTTGTTTTGAAACGTTTATAAATCTAAGAGATTGGATTTTCAGATAGTATGTGTTTGGAGGCCCTCTTCCCCATATTGTTTGTCTAAGATGAAATAATCTAAATAAAATCATTCTGACTTATTCTATTTAAAAGATGCTGTGTTTACATTCAAAACTGCTATAGTCTAGGTCTGCAGCTTGCTTATCTGTAGTTCTGTCAATACCCCCCTGATATGCCCATTCTGAGTTTTTGTTTTGGACTTTGGTCTGATTATGTTCAAAGTAAGTGCTTAGACTTGTTCTCACTGAGTGGAAGTTTTTTTATGGCACTTTTTCATAATCTTTCCACTGAACATTACCTCTCTGCCAAGAAGGATTCTGGCAAACTCTGCCTAGTGTATCTGTCGGCCTTCTGGAAATATGACTGTATAACCATATTTAAAACTCTGCATAAAGCAACAGGTTTCACTTATTTCCATCTCCTGTTTTTCAAATTCGTTTTAGCAAAGAATCTTTTTAAGCATTTTTCTATAAATTACCTGTCAACATTACATTTGAACTAGTGTCCTATTTACTTATTTTTGGACTGCTGCTATTGGATGAAATACCAGTGACCAGAAAGATTTCTAGTATGACTTTTTGCTTTTTTAGATTAAGGCAAGAAAGCAGGAACAAAAATATGTACCCATGTTTTTAACTTGTTAAAATGCTTTTGATTTTAAAGGAAATTATTTAAGGGCTGTTGAAACTTAATTTTTAAAACATTTTCATGAGATATATATTACATAATATTAAGAATACATATGTGTAACCCTTTCATTCCAATTTTATAAGTGAATCATGAAAAGCCATATTCTGTCTCTTGAATTTTAGACTGCAAACATAACCATTAGTGAGTTATGTAATCATTTTTATGGAAAAGGATCAGCTTTTTTAAAAAATAAAAGACCAGCTGGCATGGTTCAGTGGTTGTCAACCTATGAACCAGGAGGTTCAGTGGTTGTCCACCTATGAACCAGGAGGTCATGGTTAGATTCCCAGTCAGAGCATATGCATGGGTGTGGGCTTGATCCACAGTAGGGGGCGTGCAGGAGGCAGCCAATCGATTCTCTCTCTTCATTGATGTTTCTGTCTCTCTCCCTCTCTCCTCTCTGAAATCAATAAAAATATATTTAAAAATAAAATATAGTTAGAACAAAATTTCTAAATCTGCATTCCAAATAAGATATAGTATAAGTGTGTATATATATTGGATCACATAAACTTTGCTTTTCAGTAGTATTTACCTACTGGATACAAATTGTCTGTGGCCTGGATATTTAGCACTTATTCTTTATAATAGCAAGAATTGTATTTTGGGGATGGAAGAATTCAAGTTTTGAAGAAAGATACCAAAATCAGTACAAGTCAGCTGGATACCTTTATTAGAGACTTATAAAGTGAAAATCCAAATTTTAATCACACTAGGGTTTCCCCTTCCTTTATTTTAGGTAGAGATTGAGAATGTGAAATATAGAAAAACTGCCCTGGCCAGTTAGCTCAGTTGGTTAGAGAATCATCCTAATCAGCCAAGGTTGTGGATTTGATCCCCCAGTCAGGGTGCATACAAGAAACAATGAATGCATAAATAAGTGGAACAACAAAGCAGTGTTTATTTGTTTTCTCTCTCTCAAATCAATAGGCAAAACACTTTAAAGAAAAAGTTAAAAAAAATCATTAAAAAATCCTTTTCATTGGGAAGAAATAAAAGCAGAAAAATATGGTACTAAGCCAAATCTACTTATATTTTTAATATAGCTATTTTTTACCTGAAATAATTTCAGCTTACACATACTGATTTGGTGGGGGAAATTATGTTTATTAAAGGAAAATATCTGCAATTTTTATTCCATCTATGTATATATAAAAGGCTAATTTGCAAAGTGTCCCCTCAGGAGTTCGACTGCTCATTATAACGTGTGCTCACTATCAGCGGGCAGCACAGAACATGGCAGGTGACCAGTGGTAGCAGCAGGGTGCTGAGGGAGCCAGGGAAGGAGGAGGTGGGGAGGAGTAGAGGAGGGGAACCTGAGTGGCCCTGAATTTTATGCACTGGGCCTCTAGTTTATAATAATATAATTTAGAATTTTTATTTTTAATAATAGTTACCTAAGTTTAATATGCTAGAATTAGTTCTCTAGTGTGCATACTTCATTTGGTAATTTAAAGATAGTTTATTTTCCATTAATTAGTTATTTTTAGATAATAAAGGAACAATCAATTGGTTTTCTGTTAAAACTTTTGTAAAAACTGAAAATATTGCTTCAGGGTATGTTTCTCACAAATGAAAGTTATGAGTTATGAAAAGGAAACTATTAAATATAAGAACATACTTTTAGCTAAAGATTTAAATTCTAATTTAAATGTATATAATCTAAGTAGAATCTAACCTAAGGTAAAGCAAAATAGCACCACTTTAAAAATCATTAACCCATATTGTTACAGCATATTTATAAAATATAATTTACCAGCTTTATTTATTGCTATTCTAAACTTAAATTTAGAAAAAGTAACAATTTTATCAAATTCTTAAAAATTTTAAATCCTTTATATTCTTCCATGTTTCTAATATATTTATTCATTTTTACATTTTAGAATGGCTGTCTTCTGTGTATAAACAGCAGTGGCTTGCTATGCTCCGGGCAGAACAAGACAGTGAGATGGGGTAAGTATGTTACATTATATAATTTCTCATTAGAAAAAAACTTGGGCTATATAAATTTAAGGGCATTCATTATATTGAAAAATCAAGAGCTATTAAAGTAGAGCAAAAATCATGTAATCCGCTTTATTTCTTATCTTTCTACTAGAGGCCCGGTGCACAAAATTCGTGCACTCAGGGAGTGGGGACTTCCCTCAGCCTGGCCTGCGCCCTCTCACAGTTCAGGAGCCCTCAGGGGATGTCCAACTGATAGCTTAGGCCCACTCTCCCTGGAGGCTCCTGCCACTGCCACTGTGCTCACCAGCCGTGAGCCAGCTTCCAGCTGAGTGGCACTCCCCCTGTGGGAGATCACTGACCACCAGGGGGCAGCTCCTGTATTGAGTGCCTGCCCCCTGGTTGTCAGTGAGCGTCATAGTGACCAGTCGTTCTGCTGTCAGGCTGAAACCAGCTCTCCAACATTCCCTGAGGGGTCCCAGATTGCGAAAGGGTGCAGGTCAGGCCGAGGGATCCCACCAGTGCACAATCAGGGCCAGGGAGGGACTGCAGGAGGACTCCAGGGTGTGTCCAGCCCATCTGGCTCAGTCCCAATCAGCCAGACCCCAGCAACAAGCTAACCTACCGGTCGGTCAGTCCATCTGCCCCCTGCTTGTCAGTGCACATCATAGCGACTGCTCCACCAGTCGACTGTCCACCCCCTGGATGATTGAGCGGCCTTAGCATATCATTAGCCTATTCTTTGATTGGTTGAATGGCTGACTGGACAGCCGGACACTTAGCATGTTAGGCTTTTATTATATAGGCTAACATCAATCTTGTAAATATTTATTTTTCTGGTCAGTTATAATATTGGAATGTTTGACTTGTCATTTGCTATATTAGTGAAATTGAGTAACTCATATACTTTGTTTCACCTAGTGTTATATTACAACTAGGGGCCCAGTGCACAAAAATTTCTGCACTGGGGCAATGGGGGGGGTGGTGTTTCATCAGCCCGGCCTGTGCCCTCTCACAGTTTGGGACCCCTCTGGGGATGTCCACCTGCTGGTGTGCCTGGCCAGCCTGGGTGAGGGGCCAATGTCTGTTTGTAGGCTGGTCAAGCTCCCCAGTGGAGACCCTCACCCCAGGGGGTGTGGCAAGCCTGGATGAGGGGCTAAGGGCAGTTTTCAGGCTGGCCACAGCTCCCACTGACCCTCTGGGCCATCCGCCTGGGAAGCGATGGGGTGGCGCTGGCCATCCCATAGGCTTCCCAGGAGGGGGCATGGGGTCCCCTGGCTGGTCCCGTCCCCCCACCCCCCAGGCTTCTCCGCCTGGGAATCCCATCAGATGGCGCCGGCCACCCCACAGGCTTCCTAGGAGGGGGCCTCGGGTCCCGCCGGCTGGTCCCCACTTCCCCCAGAAGGCTTCTCCACCCGGGAGGCCGTTCCAGTGGCGCTGGCCACCCGATCGGCCTCCCAGCAGGGGGCTGCGGGGTCCCGCCGGCTGGTCCCTGCTTCCCCCGGAAGGCATCTCTGCCCGGGAGGCCATTCCGGTGGCGCTGGCCACCGATCGGCCTCCCAGCATGGGGCCGCGGGGTCCCGCCGGCTGGTCCCCACTTCCCCTGGAATGCTTCTCCACCTGGGAAGGCATCTGCCGGCCCAGGGCGCCAGATGCCTTCCCAGGACCCAGGCTCCCAAGATGGCGGAGCCCGGGGCTGCGGCCTCCGCCATCTTGGCTAGGCTAATTTGCATACAGTCACTCTGATTGGCTGGTGGGCATGGCTTAGGCCGTCCCGAAGAAACGGTTAATTTTAATATTACGCTTTTATTAGTTAAGATTTTCTTTTAACATATTGAAATATTACTTGGAATAATCCTATATAATGGAAGCCTAATATGCTATGTGTCCAGTCGGCCGTTTAACCAATTAAAACATACTATGCTAATGATGTGCGAAGGCCGCTCAACTGCTTGCTATGACATGCACTGACACCAGGGGGCAGACAATCAACTGGTCAACCAGTCACTATGATGTGCACTGATCACCAGTGTGGAGATGTGTCAACCGGTAGGTGAGCTTCCTGGCTGATTGGGACTGAGCAAGACAGGCCAAACATGCCCTGGAGCCCTTCCTCAGTCCCTCCCCAGCTGGCCAACTTCCCACAACCCTCCCTGGCTCTGATCATGCACCGGTGGGGTCCCTCAGCCTGGCCTGCACCCTCTCACAATCTGGGACCCCTCGGGATGTCGGAGAGCCGATTTCGGCCTGATCCCCACTGTGCTCAGGCTGAGGGACCCCACAGGTGCAGGAATTCGTGCACCAGGCCTCTAGTGCTTTCATAAAGCATGATTTTTATGAAGAATTTTGAGTCTAAAATTAACATCCTCTGGTTACTTACTGCCTTACCCAAAAGCATATGACCTTCTATATAAATATTTATGGGGAAGAAAATTATCTCTTCTTTCAATTCATAGTCCTTTGCGGTTTACGAAAGTATTTCCACATTTATTATTTAATCTTTATACTAGTTCCTTGATATGAGCAGAGTGATGAGACAATCCATGTGTGAGTATATAAAAGAGGTCGTGAGAACTTTAATATTTTTGCCCCTGATCCCTTTTAACCATTTTTTAAAAACATTTTTTTATTGATTTTTAGAGAGAGAGGAAGGAAAAGGGAGAGAAACATCAATATGAGAGTGAGACATCAGTGGGCTGCCTCCTGCATGCCCCCTACCAAGGATCGAGCCCAAAATCCAGGCCTGTGCCCTGATCAGGAATCAAACTGGCAACCTTTCAGTGCACGGGTTTATGCCTTACCAACTGAGCCACACCAGCCGGGGCTAACCCATTTTTCTATACCAAAGAACTTCCTAAAATAATGACCTAGTTATGTTTATATCCAAACAGTGAGTGTATGAAAGTTTTATACGAATTTATTATAATGATTGTGAGATTATCCAGAGTTCCTATTTCTACTTTATATCCCATCTTTTTCCAAATGAATACTTACACAAACATAATGTTGTTGAAACCGAAATAGTAAATCAAAAACTAAAAAACAAAAGTTAATTCTCTAAAGGAATTCAGATTGTAAGCATTTTGGTAATGCAGGAAGTACTTTATAAATCATTCTACTTCTTTTGTATATCCAGTTTTTAACTGGATGTTCTTCATTTTTTAAAAATTTTTCTCATCTATATACTTACTGAGTTTAAAATAGAGTCTCACCAAAGGGATTGAGCTAGAATAGTGGTTTTCTTGCTCTCAGAAATATATAATTAATTATATTGGCCCTAATGAAGCACTCTATCCACAGATATTGAACATCTGCTCATTCTACAGAGCTGTTAATGTAGGACTCGGTTTAATCAATGAATTCTTATTTTTATCTGTGCCACAAAACATTTTTTAATGAGTTTTAAAATATTTATTTTTTTAACTAGTAACAAGTTTTTCTGTCCTTTTTAACTCACAATTCTTTTTTCAATTATTAGTTGCCTATTTCCTATGAGATTTCATGATTTATGTATACTTCTAGGCCTCAAGAAATCAATAAAGAAGAACTAGAGGAAAACAGCATGAGGTGTGGTAGAAAGCTTGCCAAAGACGGGGAAGTGAGTATCAGTTGTGACTCTTAATAATTTTCTGACAGAAGCTGTATTTTCAGTGCAAAATTCATTTTTAGTTACAATCATACACCAGAAGAGCTTTTTTGATACAGTCTCTATTGCACAATCTCCTGGACAGGAAGTTACACACTCAGTGGTGATTGATTATTCGGCCTTGTATCAGTTTTGAACTTTTTGGGTCCAGAAAATAGATATGAGAAGGGGATCCCTGAGCAATACAGAAATTAAGATAAATAAGCAATTATATGAGAGTTGTTACATAGTCGAAAAAGTTATTGTTTTATAATTACCATCAAAGACATTCAAACCATTTAATTGCTAGAATTACATTTTTCATTATCACCCAATATAACAATAAAAGCATAATATGCTAATTAGACCAGATGAAGCCAGGGCTTCGAGGGAAGCCCAGGTCCTGGGTGTGGGAGGGAAGCTGGTGCTGGCAGCCGGGGGAAGGAAGGCCTACTCTTGCACTAATTTCGTGCAACGGGCCTCTAGTAAATATATAAAAGTGAAACAAAAGTGTTATAAATCAATACTGCTGCTGTGTCCAAAGATCCTATTTGCTATTTTATTTTTTGTGTTTTGTTTTGTTAATCCTTACATGAGGATATTTTTCCCCATTGATTTTGAGAGAGAGAGGGGAAGGGGGAGAGACAGAGACATCGATGTGAGAGACACACATCTGTTGGTTGCCTCTCACACACCCTGACCCAGGGCCAGGGATGGAGCCTACAACCGAGTTACATACCCTTGACCAGAATCAAATCCTCAAACCTTCAGTCACTTAGGGCTCTATTTAATTTTTTTTTTAAATGGATTGTCACTCATTAAATTTATTTTATAATCCACTAAAGGGACATGAACTACATTTTTAAAAACACTCCCTTCAAAATCTCCATTTCAAGCAAATCATTTTAAGACTTTATCTCCTATTATCTTTCTAGCACTCTCCCCTCCAGCACCTGACTCCAACAGCTTTTTTTTTTTTAACTCCATTGATTTTTTTTAGAGAGATTGGAAGGGAGGGAGTAGTGAGGGGAGAGAGAGTGAAACATACATCTCTGTGAGAGAGGCACATTGATTGGTTGCCTGCCGCATGCACTCCCATAGGGGCTGGAAATTGAACCTGCAATCCAAGTACATGTCCTTGACCAGGAATCAAACCTAGGACCCTTGGGTGTGCAGGCCAATGCTCTACCACTGAGCACACAGGCCAGGGCCCTTGGCTTGTATGCATGATGTCCCTCTGTTAAACTCACCTGGCAAAACCCAGTTCTTATTAAATACCAACTTTCCATAAACTCCATGCCTGCTCCCAAACAGATGAATGTAACTAAAGAAAAACACCAAACCCCACCCAGAAGGGGTTTGTAACTGTACATTTCAAGCAGGTCTTGAGTGTTGCATGGTGATCCTTTTAAAGTTCCCTGAGTGGCCCTAATGGGTTTGGCTCAGTGGATAGAGCATCAGCCTGCGGACTGAAAGGTCCCAGGTTCGATTCCAGTCAAGGGCATGTACCTTGGGTGTGGGAACATCCCCAGTGGGAGGTATGCAGGAGGCAGCTGATCGATGTTTCTAACTCTCTATCCCTCTCCCTTTCTCTCTCTAAAAAATCAATAAAATATATTTAAAAAAAATAAAGTTCCCTGAGTGAATGTACCCTCCCACTCTGATAACTCTCCTATCTTCTCAAAGGGGCAGTGCTACTACCCTCATTCTTTCTTTCTTTTTTTAATATATTTCATTGATTTTTTTATAAAGAGGAAGGGAGAGGGATACAGAATTAGAAACACTGATGAGAGAGAAACATCGATCAGCTGCCTCCTGCACACCCCCAGCTGGGGATGTGCCCGCAACCAAGGTACATGCCCTTGACCATAATTGAATCTGGGACCTTTCAGTCCGCAGGCTGACGCTCTATCCTATGAGCCAAACTGGTTAGGGCTACTCTCATTCTTTCTGATGACCTTGCTTGTTTCTTCATTTGGAAAATAAGAGTAAGAGAATTTGTACATCCTCCTACCAATAATCCTAGCACACTAGCTGCATCTGTAGCTATGTGCTGCACTTTTCCTCTTACTAGAGTAGATTAACCATTTTCTTCTATTCTAGTCTATCCCCTCCTGGACTCGATCTCTTCTCACCTGTTCAAAAGTATTGTTCCTGCAGTTTTCACCTCCCTCTCCTGCATCATCAGTTTTTCTCTTCTACTGGATCAGTCTCATTTAGCATATAACATGCTGCAGCATTACCCATCTTAAACTGTATCCTGACCCCACATTCCCCTCTAACTACCACTTTGTTTCTCTGCAGCCCTTTGAAGCAAAACTCTTTGAAAAAAGTTGATTGTGTTTGTTGTCTTTAATTCCTGTTTTCTAATGCTCTTTTGAATCCACTCCAATTCATTTACTTCAGTAAACTCCAGTGAAGCTATTGTGACATTGTTACCAGTGATTTCCACATTGCTAAATCAAGTAGTTTAGTTTTTAGTTTCAGAAAGCGCTTGGCAATGTGGCACGTCTGTTTACTTCTTGGAGATATTTTCTATTTGACTTCCAGGACTGATACTTTTCTGATTTTCTTCTTACTTCATTGGTTGCTCATTCAGCGTCTTTGCTAGATTCTTTTCCTCTTTCTCAACAAGTGTTGGTGTGACTAACAACTCAGTACTTGGACTTCTTCCCTGTCTATGCTCACCCCTAAGTGATCTCACCTTGTCCCATGACTTTACTCTGATGACTTCTAACTCCAGATTCATATATCCAGCTACTTGCTTGACATCTTTCTTAGAATCCTAGTAGCATCTCAAATATCCCAAGAGTCTCAAGTTGAATCCTTTGACTTCATCCCCAATCTCCCTCCTTCCCAAATAGCCTCCAACCCATAACTGGTTCCTCTGTTCATATTGCATAAGCTGCAAACTTTGGATTCTTCTTTCTTTCCTACCACACCTGTTGTCCATCAGAAATTCCTCTAAGCTCTACCTTCAAAATATATTCTTCACATGTTTACTACTACCACTCAAGTCCAAGCCACCATTATCTCTTGCCTGGGCTATTATGGTAGCCTCATAATTGCTCTCCTTGTACTTTACTCTTGTTCTACATTCTATATTCCATACAACAGTGAAAGTCATCTTTATAAAGTACAAGTTAGATCATGTCACTTCCTTCCATAAACTTTTCCATTAGCTTCATACCACACTTAGAAGAAATCCAAACTCTTCCTTATCATGTTCTACTAGCCCTACATTTTCTGATCCGTGACTGACTCTGTGAACTCGTCTCCAGCTTTTGTCCCCCTCAGTTATTGCCCTAGCCACATCATCATTCTTACCACTCCTCAGATAAGCCAAGCATATTTTTCCCTACAGAGCTTTGTACTTACTGTTCTCTTTGACACTCTTTCCCCAGATAACTATCCAGTCCATTTCTTAGTTGACGCAGGACTCCACTCACCTAGCATCTCCTTAGAGACTTTCCTTGACAACCTGTCTGAACCAGCAGGCTCCCCAGCTGCAAGCCCCCCTCTTCTGCCTTGTTCTCTTAACTGACATTCTGTTCTGTTCCTTTTTCTTCCATTCCACTTCAGTCCATATATTAATCTACTTCCACACAAACATAAACATATTAAAATATACATTCAATTAGGGCAGAAACTTATTTACTGCTGTTTCTTCAATGCCTATAGCATATAGTATGTGCTCAACAGATCTTGGAGAACTATTAGTGTTATACCAGTAATTCAGAGTGTCAACTAAACACCTGAAGACTCTAACTTTACTTCACTGTACCACACCATCTTAATAGTCCCTCATTATTAAACTGTAGAATAAACAAACTTGTGAACCTAATATGGTATTTAAAATTATTCAGTTGTATATCCGTTGGTTACTTACGGTATTTTAGAGTACTTTTAAAGCAAGGTAGATTTTAATGGGCTCTTACTTACCTCCATTTAGACTCCTAGATCCTTAATCTATACCTAAAGTTGCAGTGAAAAGCCACATTACTTTTGATAGAATTACATCATGGAGATACATAAAACATCATGAAGAGGTGATATTAGAAAGTACTTTAAGGAACAATGATCATAAAGGCTGCTTTTGGGCTTCGATATATACTCTATATGGTACACATTTATATATATCCACAGATATATGGAAAGCCTTAAGGGAAAGGCACTGACAAAAAAGTGTGGACCCGTGAGAAATAATTGGAATGAATTCATTAGAGACAAAAAAACACATTTTGAACTTCGATTTGCTAGTATGACAAACTAAAGTAAATCTTTCTCTTTTGTGTTTCTTAGTACTGCTGGCGGTGGACAGGTTTTAACTTCGGCTTTGACCTGCTTGTAACTTACACCAATCGATTCATCATTTTCAAACGCAATACACTCAATCAGCCCTGTACTGGATCTGTCAGTTTACAACCTCGAAGGAGTGTAGCATTTAGGTAGGTTGAAATCTCTCCACCTTATTTTAACTCACTCCCAAAGAAATATAAAAAACGAAATAAAACCTTGGTAATTTACACTAATAGTAGAACTTTGATAAGATCCAAATATATGAATTTGCAAGGAAATGATAAGGCTTCATTCCTATAATATATTAATAATCTAAGTCATAAGATCTAGATCTAGTGTGTCAGGGAGAAAGGCTAAAATATGAATGATAAAGGATTAATACTGGGCTTGATGCTGAAGCTGTTACTTGCTGCTATTCCTAGCAAGTAAAAGGTCCAAGCTGGAAATACAGCAAGGTATTTTTCCACAAAAACATACCTGGTACTACCCTTCACTTTCTATAAGATTTAATATGTCCAATTTTGCCTGATAGTTGAGCTGGCAGGATGCTGACATATTAGAAAATGGCTTAATGAACATTTTTTTAAGTCACTTATTTATACTTACCTTAAACCATACACAAAAATTAACTCAAAATGGAGCAAAGACCTAACCATATAAGCTAAAACTATAAAACAACTCTTGGAAAAAAATACTGGGGAAAAGCTTCTTAACATTGGAGCTGGCAGTGATTCTACAATATAACACCAGAGTGTAGGCAGCAAAGGACAAAGAGAAATTAGACTTCAGCAAAATTAAAAATCGTGCATAAAGGGCATTATCAACAGAGTGAAAAGGCAACCCACATAATGAGAGAAAATATTTGATAACCATATATTTAATAAGGATTTAATATCTAGAATATACAGAAATCTCCTAAAACTCCACACAAAACAAACTACCAGATTCAAAAATGAGCAAAGAACTTAATAAGCATTTCTCCATAGAAGATATAAAAATGGCCAATAGGCCCATGAAAAGATGCTCAACAACCATTAATCATCAGGGAAATGCAAGTCAAAACCATGAGATACCACTTCACACCCATTAGAATGCCTATTGCCAAAAACAAAACAGTATTGGTGAGGACATAGAGAAGTTGGACCCTTGCACATTGCTGGTGGGAATATAAAATGATACATCTTTTGTGAAAAATGCTGTGACATTTCCACAAAAATTGAACAATTACCATAAGGTCCAGCAATTCTTATTCTGGGTATATACCCCCAAAAAATTGAAAGAAGGGACTTGAACAGGTATTTGTACATTCATTTTATAATAGCACTAGAGGCCCTGGCCCCGCCCCCTGGTTGAACTCCCGGTCAAGGAGACAACTTGCATTCTACGCTTTTATTATATAGGATTATTCATAATAGCTAAAAGATAGAAACAACCCAGTTTCCATTGAGAGATGAACAGATAAACAAAATGTGGCATGGAATATTACAATGGAATATTACTCAACCTTAAAATGGAAGGATATCCTGACACATGCTACAACATGAACCTCGAAGACATTATGCTAAGTGAAATAAACCAGTCACAAAAGAACAAATATTGTATTTATTCCACTCACACAAGGCATCTGGAGTAGACAAGTTCATAGAGACAGAAAGTAGGATAGTGGTTGTCTGGAGCTGGGTTAGGGAAAATGGGGAGTTTGTGCTTACTGAGTACAGAGTTTCAATGGGGCAAATGAAGAAGTTCGGGAGACAGATGGATGGTATTGTGAGTGCAGAACAATGAATGTATTTATTGCCAAGAACTGCACACTTAAAAATGGTTAAATGGTAAATTTTATGTATATACTACCACCATAAAAAAGGCACTTAGTTTTTTCAGATATGTGTAATAGCATAAGCTTGTAAATCTAAATGGAATCAATTTATAATTTGGAAAGACTTATTGAAGTTTTTTTAATCAAAGACTTTTAGATACTATGGAAGACAAAAATAAATATTAAAGTGAATGGGGGGCTTATTTAAATTAATCTGTGGTTTTAAATAATTGTATGTGTATTTTTTTATTTGTGGTGTTTGGTTTTTTAAATCCTAGATTACGTTTAGCCTCTTTCGATAGTAGTGGAAAACTAATATGTAGTAGAACAACTGGCTATCAAATACTTACACTTGAAAAGGATCAGGTATGTTTGATTACTTTTTTCATTTCATTATAGTATTTGTTTTCTTAATCCTTTTAATTAGAATTAAATTCTTTTGTGTGTGTGTATTGATTTCAGAGGGGAAGGGAGAGAGAGATAGAAACCTTGATGATGAGAAAGAATCATCGATCAGCTGCCTCCTGTACACCCCCTACTCGGGATTGAGCCTGCAACCCAGTCATGTGCCCTTACTGGAATTGAACCGTGACCTCAATTAATAGGTCAACATTCAACCACTGAACCACACCAGCCAGACAGAATGAAAATTCTTAAGTAGAATTAACATTTGATTTAAAGGTTGGTTTGACAATGTTTTTGAAGGTAAAGGTCTAAGTATCATGTTCACTTCCGCTAGAAGTACAACTAAGATAAAAAAGAAAACAACTTAGTACAACTAAGATAAAAAAAGAAAACACAATATGATTTTGAAGGGCAGAGAAAAGCTTTAATAGAGAAATAATTATTTATCCTCAGAGTTATGAATCTTAATTGCTTTATCCATTATCTTCATAAGTGCATTTATTTTATGCAGTAGCAAATACTTGGAAGACAATCCAGTTTGTCTCTATATAGTTGTTGAATATTAAAAGTACATTATCAAGAAAAAAAAAAAAAAAAGTACATTATCCTCTAGCACAGTAGGTTTCTAAAATAACAGACATCTGTAATGTTCCCAGGTTCTATAAAGCCATTTGTTTCTTCATTTTTCACATTCATGTTGAAGTTTCAAAATGTCATGATGAGAAAGTAAACCATTTTAGGAAAGTAAAATGAGAACTGTTAAAATATTACTGAAATTTATTTCTATTAAAACTAACCACCATTCTGAAGGACGTACTGTTTTATTAAAGGGTTCAGAGATTGTAGTTCATATAAATTATTAGCAATTTTCCTCAAACTGAAAAGCCTCTTGTAGAACATCAGAGTTCAGCATTACAGGGAACCTTGGAAGTGATAGTTCTATCCTCATATACTCTGTACAGCCTTTTTTCAGAGGGTCCTCCCAATCATTGCAGGAATTCTGGCAAACAGAGCTGACTCTCATGTGGTAGATAGTATTTGAGTAGGTAAGAAAGTTCAAATCTGCCTCTGTTGCAATTCTCTATCAATGTGACCCCTGGAGCTGCATGAAAAATGATTCTCTTTACCTTCTACCTGGAACTTCATAAAAAAATATTGTCATGTCTCAAAAAAGCCAGAGACTTAAAAAGCACTAGACCAAGATAATAATTGTATTCCAAGTGTTCCTTTATTTGTTCATTCAGCAAACATTTGTATCTCTGCCACATGCTAGTTTATATGCTGGAAGTGGAGAAAGTAAAGAGGAGCTTATGTTATACTAGAGGCCTGGTGCACAAAATTCATGCGGGGAGGGAGCATTTCCTTATCCCGCCCTGAGCCCTCACACAGTCCAGGACCCCTTCGTTTCTTACCACTCACCTGCTCACTGCTCCTTAGCACTGCCATGGAGGTGGGAGACGCTCCTGCCACCACCACTGCACTTGCCAGCTGTGAGCCTGGTTTCTGGCTGAGCAGTGCTCCCCCTGTGGGAGTGCACTGACCACCATGGGGCAGCTTCTGTGTTGAGCGTCTGCCCCCTGGTGGTCAGTATGCATCATAGCGACCGGTCGTTCTGGTCGTTCCCCCGTAACAGTTGCTTAAGCTTTTATTTACTAGAGGCCTGGTGCACAAATTTTTGTGCACTCGGTGGGGGGCGTCCCTCAGCCTGGCCTGTGTCCTCTCGGGGGATATCCACCTCTTGGCTTAGGCCCACTCCCTGGGCGATCGGGCCTAAGCTGGCAGTCAGACATTCCTCTGGCAGCCCGGGAACCCTCGGGGGATGTCCACTTGCCAGCGGGGAGCAGGCCTAAGCTATATTTGGACATCCTTAGCACTGCCAAGGAGGCAGGAGAGGCTACCACCACCACCACCACTGTACTGGCAGCTGTCAGCCTGGCTTGTGGCTGAGCAGAGCTTCCCCTGTGGGAGTGCACTGACCACCAGAGGCAGCTCCTGCATTGAGCGTCTGCCCCCTTGTGGTCAGTGTGTGTTATAAAGACCAGTCATTCCCAGTCATTCTGCTGTTAGGGTCAATTTGCATATTACCCTTTTATTATATAGGATAGAGGCCTGGTGCATGGGTGGGGGCCAGCTGGTTTGCCCTGAAGGATATCCCGGATCAGGGTGGGGGTCCCGCTGGGGTTCTTGGCCAGCCTAGGTGAGGGGCTGAGGGCCGTTTTCAGACTGGCCACACCTCCTTCAGGGTAGGGGTCCCTTCTGGAGTGCCTGGCCAGCCTGGGTGAGTGGCTGATGGCTATTTACAGGCTGGTCACAGCCCCTTCAGGGTGAGGAGCTGATGGCTGTTTGCAGGCTGGCCAAGACCCCAAGCAGGAACCTTCACCCCATGAGGGTGGGGCCATCCTGGGTGAGGGGCTGATGGCTGTTTGCAGGCTGGCCATAGTCCCCAGCGACCCAAGCTCCCAGCAAGGCTGGCTGGAAGCAGGTATTTGGGATTTATTTATCTTCTATAATTAAAACTTGGTTGCCTTGGAGGCCACAGCCAGCCTAGGCAGGCGGGAAGTTTAGCTTCCTCCATCATCGGAGCAACCAAGCCTCCTGTTTGCTCTAGCTCAGTGGCTGCCGGCCACCATCTTGGTTGGGTTAATTTGCATATAGCTCCTCTGGTTGGCTGGTAGGTGTGGCTTAGGATGTAGTGGAGTGACACAATTAGCATATAACTCTTATTAGATTACTAGAGGCCTGGTGCACAAAAATTTGTGCACTCAGGTGGGTCCCTCAGCCCAGCCTGTGCCCTCTCAAAGTCTGGACCCCTCGGGGGATGTCCACCTGCTGGTGTGCCTAGCCAGCCTGGGTGAGGGGCTGATGGCTGTTTGCAGGCTTGCCAAGCCCCCCAGTGGGGACCCTCACCCCATGGGGGTGTGGCCGGCCTGGGTGAGGGGCTGAGGGCCCTTTTCAGGCTGCCCACAGCCCCTTCAGGGTTTGGTGTCCCTACTGGGGTGCCTGGCTGGAAGCAGGTATCTGGGATTTATTTAACTTCTATAATTGAAACTTAGTGGCCTTGGTCCAATGCTCAAAGCCTGGGTTGCCCCTGGCAACCTAAGGTCCCAGCCGGGCAGGTGTCTGGGGTTTATCTTCTATAATTGAAACTTTGTAGCCTTGAGTAGAGCTCAGGGCCCATAGGGCCCTGGCTTCCTCCATTGCCTGGGGCAACTCCAGCTCCGTGGCTGCTGCCATCTTACTTGAGTTAATTTGCATATTTGCTCCTGATTGGTTGGTGGGCATGGCTTGTGGGTATAATGGAGTGAGGGTTAATTTGCATAGTACTCTTTTATTAGATTAGATTAGATAATAGAGGCCTGGTGCATGGGTGGGGGCCAGCTGGTTTCCCCTAAGGGTGTCCAGGATCAGGGGGGGTCCTGCTGGGGTGCCTGGCAGCTTGGGTGAGGGGCTGATGGCTGTTTGCAGGCTGCCCAAGGCCCCCAGCGACCCAAGCTCCCAGCGAGGCTGGCTGGAAGCAGATATCTGGGATTTATTTATCTTCTATAATTGAAACTTCATTGCCTTGAGTGGAGGCCACAGCTGGCCAGGGTAGGCGGGAAGCTTGGCTTCCTCCATCACTGGGGCAGCCAAGGCTCCTGCTTGCTCCAGCTCAGTGCCTGCCAGCTGCCATCTTGGTTGGGTTAATTTGCCCACTCTAATTGGCTGGTGGGCGTGGCTTGGTGCACAGTGGAGGTGCAGTCAATTTGCATGTTTCTCTTTGATTAGATTAGATTAGATTAGATTAGATTAGATTAGATAGCTTAGTTTAAGTTGCATGGTAGAGATGAGCACAGAATAATGTGTAACATTGAAGGAGAATTGACTAACCCTTACTATGGGGTTGGGGGCAGGTGTATTTATTGGGGGAGTTAGGATAAAGGAAGACAGTTCAGGGAAAACCACCTCTCCTGGAAAAGTTGACAAGTGAATGGATACCTGAACCAGACTTCAAATGATAAGTAAGATGAAGGCAAGGGAGCACATGGGTCATTCAAGGATCTGAAAGAGGTTTGGAGGAGTTCAATAGACTAAAGCCAGGGCTGTGGATGGAGTTTGGACTTTTCTCTGAGATCTCTAGAGAGTTAAGGATTTTATTTGGGGAGTTTTATATGTGAGTTTCACATAGGTTGTAGATGTTTGCTATGGAAAAATTAGAAAATATAAATAAGTGAAAAGAAAATCATACTTATCCTACTTAGAGATGACACCAAAATTAAATTTTACTGTTAACTATTTGCAACCTGCTTTTTCCTCACTTGGTTGTGCATAGCTTTTATCCATAAATACAGGGGGTCCAAAAATATGTATACACACCTTGAATCATTAATTCCAATGGGTTAAATCTGAAAAAACAAAAGAAAAACATCAATTGAGTTATCAGCTGTAAAAGTATGTGAACATTTTCTTGGGACACCCTGTATTTAGCCACATATTATTTTTATTTCTGTATAATATTAGTTATTTTGTATATACCATAATTTAAATAATTCTTCCCCTTTTTGGGTGGTGGGGCTCACTATTATAAAAAATGTACATATATCTTTGTACATTTTTCTCATTTTTTTTAATGATAAATCCAAACAGTAGAATTCTTGCCAGATAGCATATACATTTCCTTATAGCCAAACTGCCCTCCAGGAATACCATCCAAATTACATTCCCTCCAGCAGGAGAGTATAATCAAGATTAGTTTATTATCATTCTTTCTAATCCTTTCCCAATATAAAAAGTGAAAACAAATTATATTTAATTTTCATTTCCTTGGTTACTGATATAGTTGGGGTTTTTGTTTGCTTCTTGGTCATATTATTTTGTGTAAATTGACAATTTATATTCTTTATTTTTGGATTTTAATTAAGGTGTTTGTTTTCTTGTTAATTTTTAACAGCTTTTATATATTAAGAGTAATAATGGCATTCTCACTCCAGAGAGCACACTTGTGCCATTCCCTTCACCGTATCCTTCCCCCTCTTAGGCTCTCCTGTTGCTGCTTCTTTGCCCTTCCTTGTTTCACTGCCCTAAGTATGTTTTTCTGCAGTCAATGAATTCTTGCTTGCTTTTCTTTAAAAAAAAAAAGTAATACAATTTGTGATACGCTATAGTTTTCCCATTGTGTCATTTGTTTCTCAAAGTTCATGAAGTAATCAGTCAATCTAATCACTTCATGATTTCTTCTTTTGGTATGGTACTCAGTCTTAATAATTGGGATTATATAAATAGTCGTCTCTGCTTCTTTTCCTTTTATTTTTTTATATTTGAGTATTTTGTGATATATCCGAAATGTATCAGATTTACCAGTGTATTTGAAAATGCCATTTTTATCATATACTAAATCTTTATATACTTGGTTTCATTTCTAAACTTTGTTATGTTTTGTTGATTTCTTTGTTGTAGAGACAACAATACATTGTTTTAACTAGACTAACTTTAAAATTAATTTTAATACTTAGTAATACAAACCTACCTTCATTCTTCTCTTTTCAAAAATATCTGGATTCTTTAGGCATGATTATTCTATATCAGATATAGAATCATTTTGTCAAGTTTTCCCTCAAGAATTCCTATGAGGAATTTGATTTGTATTTATTAGTATATGTGCTGTTGAAGCAAGCACTGATTTATATTTGTTAAATATATACAGTAATTTGTGGAACATTGATATCTTCCTTTCTGGAATATAATATTTTCTACGTTTATTTAGGCCTTCTCTTAAGTCCCTAAAATTTGTAGTTTGTCCCCCATGTTATTCCTATATATATCCTGAAAGTATAATGCTAAATATTTTATATTCTAATTGCTAATATGAAATGATTCTTTTTTCTAATAGTTTTTGATAACATACAAGAAATCTAGTGATTTTTGCATATTTTATAACTATCCATCTTATAGGACTATGCTAACTAAATTTGCGTTATAGAAGACTCTCCAAGCAATGGTAGGAAGAATTAGAGACATGATAATGGCAGGAAGATGACTTAGATAAGAAATGGGCTTGATTCAGTGGTTGAACATTGATTTATGAAACAGATGGTCATGGTTCAATTCCCGGTCTGGGCACATGCCTGGGTTGTGGGCTCGATCCCCAGTGTGGGGCATATGGGAGGCAGCTGATCAATGATTCTCTCTCATTGTTGATGTTTCTATCTCTCCCTTTCTCTCTCTCTAAAATCGATTTTTAAAAAATATTTTTTAAAGAAATGATGAGAACCTTAAGATAGCAATGGGGATGAAGAAATGTTAATGGATTCTAGAACTAAAGCAATGCAGTTGAAAGAATTTGGTTCCTAATTGTGTGTGAAGGTGTGAGAAAGAAAGTAGTCAAAAGTAATTTCTGGTTTTCTGAGTTGGGCAACTTGATTTATAGTAGTAGTTTTTCCTGAGATTTGAATTATAAAAGGGAAAATGACACCCTGGCTGGGTAGCTCGATAGGTTAGTGCACCATCCCAGTATGCCAAGGTTGCAGGTTCAGTCCTTGGTCAGGACACATACGGGAGAGGGAGAGGGAGAGGGCGAGGGAGAGGGAGAGGGAGAGAGAGAGAGAGAGACATTTCTGTTCCCCCCTACTTTTTTGTTGCTGTTAATCCTCACCTAAGGATATTTTTCCATTGATTTTTAAAGAGAGTGGAAGGGAGAGGGAGAGACAGAGAGAAACATCGATGTAAAAGAGACACATCAGTTGGTTCCTCATACACGCACCCTGACCAGGGCCAGTGAACCTGCAACCAACCAGAATCCAGAATCGAACCTGGCACCCTTTAGTCCATGGGCCCACACTGCATTCACTGAGCCAAACCATCTAGGGCTCCCTACCTTCTTTATTCAAATTTATCTTGCTGTTCCCCCAACACAGGAGACTATATTGAGCCTATGTCAGTCATGCAGATGTTCCAGTTCAGTCCTCTTTATTCCAGGAATACATTCCAGAAGCATCTGCCTTAGTAAAAAATTAAAAACTCTAGTTTAATTGAAACCAAATGAGAAATCTACTTATATCTGGACTCTGTCCATTCATAAAATATGTAGGTACTTCACAGAAATTTTTCAACAGTGAAAATAACTACTATAATTGAGCACTTCATATATGGCTGCTTTGCTGAGCCCTCTGTGTGCATTGTCTCATGTAATCCTATGACATGAGCACTCATATTGTCTCCATTTTACAGAGAGGACACTGCAGTTGACAAGGTCAGTGACTTGGCGCAAGTCACACAACTAGTGGGGTGGGAGTTTTGAGATTTGAGTGGTGCCTCTCAGACTGCAGATGCAAGTTCTTAACTACCATACTTTCTCCTTCAGTTCATTCAATTCAGCGATTTGGTTTTCTGTTGGTTTTTTTAAATATTACTATCTACTTGTCATTAAAGCACCAAATTTGTTTTATAGGAACAAGTAGTGATGAACTTGGACAGCAGGCTTTTGATCTTCCCTTTGTATATCTGCTGTAACTTCCTGTATATATCACCAGAAAAAAGAACTGAAAGTAATCATCATCCAGAAAATCCAGAAAACTGAGGACCTTTTAAGTTGGAAACAGTAGCACTTTGAAAACTTTTTCGGCCAGCTTTAATGGCTCTATGTTGTTCACATCTAAGGTGACTAACAATGACAAAGGCCTTATGAACTGTACAGATAAAACAGAAGACTACTCTCATTCTTGTTACATTTCTATGACTATATTAAAAATACTTTAAAGACCAGAATATATCTGTCAACCCATTTCTGTTATAAAGATGTCAGCTCATGCTCTTAGCATCAGTAGAAAATGACTTAGGTAAATTTCACATTTCTCTGCAACCAAATATAGATTTAATTTTTAGCTTAAACTTTGATCCTACTTAATGTTAATGTACCTCAGTTATCCATCTGTAAATTTTGTCTATAAGAATGCTAAAGGAATAATTTAAAAGGCTAATTATAAATTCTCTTTCAATTGACGCATTTAAGGCTGTTCTTTAATTTTTTTAACTGCTCTTTCTTATTCCTCCTATTATCCTTCCAGTATGTAGTTAAATACTTTTTTTCATGGCTTTGGAGACTAAACTGGAGAAACTTTTTATTTACCTTAAACATTTTTATGCTATTTTATTTTGTTTTTAATTTAGCTTTTCTAGGGTTTTAACAACAAAAGGATCAGCTTCAGACTTGCAAATGACTGGAATGGGGGAGAAAAAAAATCAGTGTGAATATGAGTATATTCTTTTGCCTTACATGGTCTTTTTTCTTTTTTTTTACATTTTATACAAGTTTATTATTAGCTCATAAGATTATTTATGTACCAAACATTACTTTCTAAATATTTTCATATTCTCTGCTCTTTAGAATTATTTATGTTCAAATTTTAGTTGGGAATCCTGTTTCCTATTTAAACTCAGGACTTTATAACCTCTGAATTGAGTGCCTTTGAGTTACACATGCTAATAGTTTCATAGTAAATATAAATAAGGTTGTAGGATGTCATATAGAAGCTGGTTACAAAGCATTAATGTAAAAATAGGTCTTATTTTTGGCAAAAATGAGATGTACAGTTGTCATGATTTATATACGTTGGCTTCTTGTATTTACTGCTGTTTTTAAAATAGCCATGCTCATCGTCTTTCCAGAGTGAATTCTTTTTGTGGTTAATGTATATTTTTAGTATGTTTAAAAACTGGAAATCACTTTTATGTATCTGTACAAATAATAAATACCCATTTGGAAAATGAATAAATAAGTTCTTATATGAAATAGGCAAAAAAAACCTTAGTTGAAACCAGAATTTTTTAAAATTAGATATTTTCCAATTAGATTTAACTTTTGGAATTTATGGATAGTTTTTCTTCCCCAGTAATATGTCCATAGATTTACAAATTGCTTTTGACTTTCCAGAATTTATCCTCCAGGTTAATTTAAAGGAGGCTTTAAATGCCTCCCCTTCTGCCCCAGAACTGCAGTTTAAATGTTTCTAATACAATAATTTGGCTGCATCAAGAGGCTACATTTCTTATTCTTATGTTTGCTATATTTCATAAGATGCTTTTGGGTTTTTTAAAACATTGTAACATCAGGGATTCTTTACCCTTTATACATTAAAAAAATATAAATATCAATCTTGAAGTTTTTTAATAATTGAATTTTTACAAATCTTGGGAGTAAAGATAATTAAGGTTTTGAGTATCTTAGTAAAATAAGCTATTTTGTTTCAGTTACATAAGTCAAATTGGAATTATATATGGTTCTCTCTTTTTTTTAAATTACATATGGTTCTTGTGTGTTGGTTCTTTCCTGGCCAAATTGCTTGTATCATCTACAAACAAAATAAGTACTTCTTTAGTCACAAGTAGGTTGTGTTCTCATTTGAGAAACGAAATTGTCAGCTAGTACTTCACATTGATAGTAAAGACCTGCTTTTGTTTTCTCACCCAATACTTTAATGTTTGCATTCTTTTTACTTCAATAGGAATATTTTCAATAAAAGGTTATTATCAGATGACATCATATAAACTTCTATATATGAAAGCATTTGCCTTATACCCTTTGCAAAGTCTTTTCCTTAACATGCTAGGAGTAGAAAAAAAATACCCAGTAATAATTATTTCATATGATTATCAGTAAAGAAAAGGTCCTTAGGAGAAAATGTTCCAGAGTCACATGCTAAAGTATTAAAGAGGGATATGAATGTAACTTTCCATTAAAATATACATAAGTAATCTAATAAAAGAGTAATATGCAAATGAACCATCACTCTAAGACACCTAAGCCATGCCCACCAGTCAGTCAGAGCAGCTGTATGCAAATTAACCCAGCCAAGATGGCGGCCAGCAGCCACAGAGCTAGAGCAAACAGGAGGCCAGCAATGGAGGATACTGCCTGCCTAGGTCGGCTGGGCCTCTCCTCAAGGCAACAATGTTTCAATTATAGAAGGCACTGAGCTGAAGCAAACAGGAGGCTTTTTTGCCTGCCTAGGCCTCGGCTCAAGGCAACAACGTTTCAATTATAGAAGATAAACCCCAGAAACCTTTCAGGCAGCCTCGCTGGGACCTTGGGTCAATGGGAGCTGTGGCCAGACTGCAAACAGCCATCAGCCCCTCACCTAGGCTGGCCAGGCACGCCAGCAGGTTGACATCCCCCAAGGGGTCCCAGACTGTGAGAGGGCACAGGCCGGGCTGAGGGACCCCCTCCTCCCCTGAGTGCACAAATTTTTGTGCACCAGGCCCCTAGTATATGTATATATATTTGGCTTGGAACTTAAGCCAAAATTAAACTAGCTTTTTAATTTTAATTTTTAATTGATTTCAGAGAGAAAGGGAGAGAGAAACATCAATATTGAGAGAGAATTCTTGATTGGCTGCTTCCTGCACATCCCCTCCAAGGTATCAAGCCCACAACTCGGGCATGTGCCCTTGACCAGAATCAAACCCAGGAAGCTTAGGTCCACAGACTGACGCTCTATCCACTGAGGCAAAAAAGGTAGGGCTAGTTACTAGCTTTGTTAACAAGTGTTTAGCAGCCAACATTTTATTGAATTTCAAGCCTTTGAATACTGTTACCATCATTACTGAACAATTTGTGACATCACATGCAAAAATAGGGTTACCAAGACTCACTGTGGGTATGTAAATTTAAGTTCATTAAAATAAAATTTACTTTCTCAGTCACAGTAAGCACATTGCAAGTGCTTAGTAATCACATGTAACTAGTGGTTACCATGTGGGACAATGCAGATATAGAATATGTCCATCAATGCAGAAAGCTCTAACAAATAGGTTTGGTCTAGAATATCGGAATGTCGATAGTAAAACTATGTCAAAGATTATATTCCCTTAAAGGTAAACCCATGTAAAGAACAGAAAAGATAATAAAGCCAGAGTACAAATTAGCTGATGATTTGCCAATCTCCTAAAATGATATGTTCAGTCATATTTCAAGCAATGTGGATCAAATTGCTTGATGGCATTAAAAAGAAAAAAAAGGCATAGTACAGTTCCCTCTCTAATCAGAGCCTGAAATTCTTCCCAAGGTTCAGAGTACAGGTGTAAAAAGGCAAAGTCTCAAATAACATCAATCACTGTTAACTAGTGTTCAGACTACATCTAACTAGGGGAAAATTACTGATTCAATAGCAGGCATCCATAAGGTAGCATACTTTTGTAAAGGTTGGTGATTTTATCGGAAACAAGACTAGCAAAGGTAAAGCAAAATTTAACCAAGGATAGAGATAGTACATTTGCAGAGAATCACAGATGGTTCCTGTTGATTCTTACATAAGGCACACAATTTAAATACAGTTTGGCTTTATTGAGGAAATGTGGTTGGTTGGAGAAGAAACACACAAATATGATCACAAGTGTTGACCTCTCCACTCAAACTCTATGTCAATGGCCTTAGAATGAGAGAACTTCAAATCATGTATTAGAAATATAGAGGATTTTCTTCCAGAAACTATGCTGAAGATCTACAGTGCTGGATAATGTACATCCGGAGAGGGTGACTTGATCAGTACACAGGAAAGCCCTAGCACAGCGGTTCTCAACCTGTGGGTCGTGACCACTTTGGGTATCAAACAACACTTTCACAGGGTTCACCTAAATACATCCTGCATGTGAGTACTTACATTACGATTCATCACAATAGCAAAATTACAGTTACGAAGTAGCAACAAAAATAATTTTATGGTTGGGGGTCACCATAACATGAACTGTATTAAAGGGCCGCGGCATTAGGAAGGTTGAGAACCACTGCCCTACCAGAACCCAATTTCCCACATCTTAAAAGGGCGAAGCCATTTATTGGCTAAGATTGATCCCCTTTATAGAATTTAATCCTTTGGGTTTTGCTTTTCTCTTTACTGTTTTCCTCTATACTGACTGATTCACACCAATATTTAAATGGGCATAAGATTCTCCCATCTTTGAAAATCTGTCAGTCACTCATTTACCTCTACCCACTATATGATTTGCCCAACATCACCAAACTCAAAAGGGTTCTCCAAATTGTCTTCACTTCCAAAACCATCCACAACTCAACTTCACTAAAACTTCCCGAGTCAACAATGACTTTTGTGCAAACTATTAGTCTCCATGTGTTTGGATTTTTTTTCACTCCTTTTAACATTTAAAATTAACCACTCTGTCTCCTTTAAAAAGCAGCCTTCTCTTAGGCTTCTCTGATATCACACTCACCCCGTTTTCCTCCTGTTTTTCTGGTCATTCCTTAGTCTTTGTGGGTTCTTCCTCTGACTATCTCCAGGCCCTTGTTCCTGAGCTTGCACCAGGTGGGTGATGTCATGCACTCTCTGGGCTTCAAATGAACATCTGTATTCTGATGGTTCCTTTTTCTGTGGTTCCAGCATGGATCTTTCTTCTGAATTCCAGAAACACATCTAGTTGGCATCTCCTCTTGAGTGTTCAAAATGGCACCTCAGATTATCTTGTCCTGATCTGAAGGTATGGTCTTTCCCCAGATTTTATCCTACATGCCTCATCTTAGCAAATGATGCTACCACCTGCCAAGCTCCACAAACCTGAAACCTGGATGTCTGTCTTTCTTGAATCTTCTACTTCCCTCATCCTCTGCATCTCAACATCATCAAGTTATTCAGTTTCACCAAACTGTTTATCAAGTTTAAGCACGTTCCACCATACCTACTGACAGCATTCTACTACAGGCCACTGTAATTTCCAATCTAGATTAGTGTACCAGCCTCCTAGTATATTCCCCCCATTGAAGCCTCTACATTAGTCAAGTGTTCTCTGCATAAACTCAGTCTGATTCCCTCCCATCCTTTGTCTCAGAAAAGCTGCCATAGCTTACAAGTCTATTCTAGCCATGCCTTTAGATTTTAACTCCTTGTTCCCCAAGTGGCTTCCTTACTTTTATTTCCCTGCATAGCCCATTCTTATTCTTGCATTTGCACCTTGACAACCTCTTCCACCTTTTACCACAGCA